>JAMAJY010000042.1:0-188008 GCA_023628775.1 Lecanicillium sp. S3808
CCCCAAACCCCCCCGCCTCACCTTGCCACCCCCGCTGTCAATTAAAAAAAAAAAAAAAAAAAAAAAAAAAAAAAAAAAAAAAAAAAAACGCTTACAAAATGTCATTGATCCATGCTAATTCAACGATTAAAGGTCCGCAATCTGTATTTTGTCATGTTTGTACACGCTGACTGAGGACTCTTCGGGATAGTAAAATTGAAATATGTAAGCCACGAATGTTTTCCCAGCTCTAATAAGAAACGACGACATTTACATAATTTTTTGTTACCTCAAACGAATATTCCATGAAAAAAATCCGAGTTCTACTATTTACAAGCTACAGCCATATCGCCTAAAGGTATAGAAGCACATCTTTGAGGTTTCGCCCGTGGAGCATTTCTAGTGTAGCTCAGGTCCCCCTTCAAATGGTCTTTCTATCCGTTACCCACGTATCAAGGTAACAATAAACGGCTCTGAAAATGCCTTTAACGTACTAACATGTACAATCAAAATTTACAACAAAATGCCACTCCCAAGTTGCCAAAATAGCGGAGGGTCATGCCGGCCGGGTCGTGCCGTAGCTTTCTCCACTCTGGACGACCTTCATTGTCACGTCACTGTTTTGGCTGGCAAGCTAGCTCAACCAGCCACCTCACAACGCCAACCAGGGGCAGCGTCAACAACCTGGGCATCCAAATTTAGATTTTACTTCTGCACCTCAATTTGTCAAGCTGCAGTAGTTCCACCGCTGTTTTGAGCCCATCTCGCCTCTCTCCATCAGAAAATGGCAGGCAAAGACACAGACGCAGATGCCTCTCGCAAAGAGGGCATAATAAACCACATGAACCGCGAACACACCCGCGAGCTCTCCAACTACCTGCGTCACTACAACAGCCTCTCCTCTCGCCAAGCCGCCAAACCCGCCATATTTGACATTTCTTTCGACACCATGCACATCCGCGCTGGTGGCCTCAACCACACCGTGCCCTTCGACCCGCCGCTGACAAGCTGGTCAGACGCCCGCCCCCGCCTCGTGGAGATGGACACTGCCGCCCGCGAAGCGCTCGGCATCAGCGACATCATTGTCACCTCGTACAGGGCCCCGAATGCCATTGAATTGGTCGTGATGTGCAGCGTCGCTTTTTACTTTTTCTGCGCGGGCTCCCTGCCTTGGTTCCTGCCAGGGACCAAAGCCTGGAGGATCGTCGATGGCTTCTTCCCATACGGGGCGGCGGGCTATCGCTGGCTTGTGCGTGCCATCTTCTTCCCGGTGTTGGGTATTCATTTGTCAGAGGCTTTTCTGTTTGATCGGTGGCGATTGGGGCGCTATAGCGTTGAGAGGTGGACTCCTCTTTGGTGGATTTGGGAGATGAGCTGCTTTGTTGAGGGTCTTGGAGCGTGGAGGCGTATTGACAGGGTCGTTGCGGACAAGCGGGCAGAGAAGGAGTCCAAAAAGTCACACTAAGTTTGTAGCTTTTATTACACGCTGTAATGGTATTTCATGGCGTTGGCTTATTATACATAGCTATACCAAAGTAATGTACGTCTTATCATCATCTTTCTCAGCTGTAGACCCCGTCTATGTTGTCTAGTAATCGTCATAGTAACAATCATTGTACGTACCCTGCATCGCCTGGGTACTAACCCATTCCTCAGTAGCCAGCCCTCTCCGGAACCTCTCTTCGAGATCCTCGCCATCTTTGTGAAAGTCGCAGGCATAATCGCACGCCGGCTCGGTCGTTTCTCCAAAGTACTTGCAAATTTGCGCGTGTCGACAAGACTTTGTGTTTTCGCAGTATAGAGCCAGGGCTTGCAAGCTCTCCATCCTCGCCTTGGAATCGGAGCCGTCTTTTTTACCGCCCTTTGTCATTCGCATTACCCGCTCCAGGTCCTCTCGACTGTAGTATAGGAAGCAGTAGCTGGCGTTTCCATCTCGTCCTGCACGTCCGGCTTCCTGATAGTAGCCCTCAAATGATTTTGGTATGCGCCAATGTACCACGAATCGCACGTTATTTTTATCGATTCCCATGCCAAACGCTGTAGTGGCTACGATGATATCGTAACCTGGCTCATTGTTTATCCACCGGGCTAGGGTGTCTTCCTTTACATCTTTTGGTAGTTTGGCGTGGAATGGTCGCGCCCCAACGCCTTCTTCTCGCAAAGCTGTAGAGAGCTGCTCGCATTCGTCTCTTGATATCGTATATATAATTCCAGGAACATTTTCGACTCTTTCCCCCAGCCTGGAAAGGGTTTCTCGGCGAGGTTCCGATCTTCGTCTGTCGTAAACTCCGCGAATCCAGCTCAAAAAGTCAGCCATGCGGTTATCATCCTCGTCTCTGGTGTACCGTATTTCCATGTGTAAGTTTGCACGCTGCGGGCTCATTTGGAACATTTTCAGCTTTTTTGACGTCACACTCAGGCCCAATACGCTCAAAATATCGTTTCTGACTCGCTGGTTCGCTGTGGCTGTCAAGCACATGATCGGGACGTCGGGAAAGGTCTCACGAAACCATGATAGCCGTTTAAAATCCTTTCGAAAATCGTGGCCCCATTCCGAAATACAGTGTGCTTCGTCAATGGCAATGCGTGCCAGCTCTTTTTGCTTGTGTACCAGCTGAAGACGTTCGCGAAATCTTGACCCCGAGCAGAGTTCCGGCGTGACGTATAAAAGTCTGGTCCTTGGATGCCCAGTCTCCAGGTCTCTGCACACCCTCTCTCGCTCTTCAAAAGGTGTGTTACTATTTAGGGAACTGGCATCTATTCCAGATATTCGTAAAGCTTCGACTTGGTTTATCTGGTGATGGTGAGAAATGGTGGTAGTGAAAGAACTGGTGAAGCTCGTACCATTAAGGAAAGAAGAGGAGATACAACGACCGTGACTTAAAGCATGTTAGCTACATTGAAGCGCCTCGAGTATTCACGACCACCTACTTCCCGTATCAATTACAGCGGGCAGCTGAAAGCAGAGACTTTTGCCAAAGGACGTGGCTGCTTGGATATATACATCATACCCATCCAGAGCAGCCTCTATAATCTCTCGTTGAAAAGGCCTGACCTCATGAAATTAGCTGGATTGGATATACTACAACAGGTATGGCTTTACCTAAAATCTGATTTGTTGAATTGGCGCCGCAGCGTGAACCCAATGTCTGTGCAGGAGTTGGTTCTCTGCAGAGATGGCATGGTGAAGCAAAATTTTCAAACTTCCTGGCGCCTTGAACACGAATATGGTACCAATTCACCATAGCAAAGGCTGTTGTAGTCCCAGCTTTGCGGCAGCTCAATGTGTTCTTATACGACAAGTCGCGTCAACTGCCACTCAAACGCGTCCTGATTGTTGTCTGCACGCTCCGCAAAGCCTCATGCTGGTGAGTTTTTCAAAAAGGGATTGCACTCCAAGAGCATTTCTGACAGAAAGAATAAATGTCTTTCACGGGTGCAGGCTTTACTACGTTTCAATTCAATATTCGCAGTCCAAACTCGATCCGCAGTTGACAGGTTGATCAGGGTCGAGTGCCGGCATCTGCAGAGTAGAGGAGGGGCAGCCAAAGCACCCCTCCCCCACCACTACACTGACCCTCCATCATCCTGCATGATCACCTGCATGTGCAATGGGTGGCCAAATAATGTATAAAATGCTGGGCGATATGATCCTGGAGCCTTCATGGCATCCTCTAACATCCTCTTTTCCTTGAATTTCCTGAAACTACCATCTGCTCCAAAATGTCTACCGAAGGGCCTTCACCAGTTGGACAGCCCAGTGAAACAAGCACAAGCTCCCGCCAAGCAGCAGCTTCGACGACAGAGTCTGCAGCATCACGCTCTTCGCCCGCGACATCTGCGACTGTAGCAACGCAGCCTCTCCATGCGACGCTGCCCTCACCCGAGACCCAGCGTCACATTACCGAAGCCCGCGCCGCCGTCGTCGCCTCCATAGGCAACATGCTCGATACGCAGTTGCAGTCTCGCGCAGCCATCCTCCACGAGAACGCCACCGCGCTCAACAAGCAGGAGCAAGACGTTATTCAAGCTACAGAAGGGTTGCGAGCCGAGCGTGAGAAGCTCGCGCGCGAGGCTGATACCGCAGCGAAGCGTCTCAAGGAGATTGGAAACGTGCAGAACTGGGCAGAGGTCGTGGAGCGGGGCTTTGTCCTTGTTGAGGAAACTCTGCGGCTCGCTAATGGCGGCGGGAGCGAAGGCAGCGTGTCTGGAAGTGACACAGCGAGCGTTTGTAGCTGCAGTGAATGTGGAAGAGAAGAGGCTGGCGAAGATGAGGCGCCCTCTGGTGAAGATATGGATATTGACGCCGTAGACGACCGGACCAAAGGCAAGGCTGTTGAGGCTGATGGTGACATCATGATGCAGAGTGATGCTGAGCATGGCGCCATGTCTGATGCTAGCCGTACATTGCTCGAAGCAGGGTCCAGCAATGGTACTGGTGCTGCGAAGAACTCGGAAACTGAATCCGTTGCAACTAATGACTGAGACTTATGATGCTACGATGATATGTTTACATGAAATTGGTCACGTTTCCTGTATCTTCAATTTGAAAGTTTGGTTACGACAACGTTTTAAATTAATAAACTATTCGAGCTATTAAACTGTTTTATTTGAAGCCACCCGCCCGTTCGAGTCATCGTAGCCGACTATACCCTTCAAGCCGGCTGTGGTCGTATCTGAGTCTCATTTCTGTCTTTTTACAAGCAATTTTCTCTCAGGCAATGCTTTACAGCAGGCCGGGAAGAATAACGTAGCGCTTCCTCTTGTACTTGTCGCCAAACTCGTTGCGATAGGCGCGCTCCTTGCCCTTGGCCCAGACGTACATCTGAGCGGCACCAACGCTGATGAAGAGAGCAACAGACCAGTCACGGCTGACAATAATGATACCAACCCAAGCCATAATCTCAAACATGTAGTTGGGGCAAGTGACGAGGCCAAAGCCATATCCGTGGGGGATCTTGCGCTCGGTGCCGCCAGCAGATCGAAGAGACGACAGATAGTAGTGGACGAGACCATTACTATACTCGCTAAAGACGAATAGAAAGATTCCAGCAGCGTCAACCTTCGGTTCGCTTGCACGCGCAGCAAGAGAATTGGGGTAATAGACCGACAAGGCACAGAGGAAGCCGGAGATTGCCCAGTAAAAGAAGCTGTTCTTGAAAACGTTGAAAAAGGGCATTGTGTTGGCAGAAAACTTGTGGATAAAGGCAGTTTCGAATTCTCGCTTGAGAAAGTGAGAAATGAACATGCCAAACACTAGCCATTGGGTCTTGGACATGGGGGCATCGCCTCCAGTGTAGATGTAAGGTCGGGCGGCAACGATGGCGCAGTGGGCGAGGATCGGGCCGAAGTACTCGATAAGGAAGACAGTTCGCCAGCCAATTTGGGGACCTAGTAGAGCAGATTAGCTTCATCTCAAACCTTAGCGGCATTCAGTGAAGATGCTTACCGAGATCCTTGACCAAAACTTCGCTAGTGTCGGCCACAACGGGAATCTCCATGATAACGGCGCGACGGTCCTTGAAAGTCTTCTTGGTCGCAGTGTCAAAGAGGCCAACTCGGTTAGGGTCACCGATTTTGGCCTTTTTGGCAATGGCCTTCTTCACATCCTCAATTGTGGCGCCAGCGGGGAGCTCGATGTTAGCTGGAAGGCCCTTGATGGGCTGCTTCGGAGCTGCAGGATCGCAAGCGGTGTTAGCAAGTATGTTGTGTGGATTCTCGGGGTTATAAAGCGGTATTTCGCTACTTACAGCGGTTCGTCAGCTTAAGTGTCGTAGTTCCAGCCATTTTGTGTGATAGTACAGCCCAATGGCAAAGTTGGCTGGGTGGAATTGCAGAATGCAAGAAAGTCTGCCGAAGCTGGTTTGTTGGGGACGGGAAGGGCGGAACATCAAAATGTGGGCCGCCAGGGGGCAACAGAGCTACCGCCGCAGCTGCGATTCGCCGGCTCTGTGGCGCAATTGAAATCTCACCTTATAGATGGTGTACCGAGGCTTCTGGCGCTAGTTACCCAACTAGGCAAACAGCGAATTAGCTCCGAGCAAACGTCACGATGATGGACTGTAATGCATCAAGTTCAGAAGTAGTTTGAAAGCTATACCGTTTCTAGATGCTCCGAAGATTCTGGTGTAGAAAGTGATGATAATGCGGCCAAAAGTGACCGTATTGTCACTTAGTCGACCGCCATTTCGGCTGGGGCTGTGAATGGCCTTTGAGAGGCGACTCGGATGTGTCCAGAACTCCTTTTACACGAGCTTTAAATAGCTCTGAAATTTCTGACGGCTACCTAGTACAAGATATGTGAAGCACTGACCACATGATCGCAAACCGTGGATACCAACAATTGTCAGGTCTTGGACAAGCTTCGTTTGCACATACGTGCACAGTGACGATTCTCGTCAACTTCGTCCAGTCATCCTCAAAATTACGCTGGAGTCCAAAGAAAAATAGCTGATAACAACATTTGTACATGCTATTGGCTTATTTACTCTCAGTCATTCGCTCATTCTCCTCTTCAAAAGCAACCGAGACAGCTGGTGATATTGCCGAAACCAGTCATTGGCATGTGACCACAAGCACGGCCAAGACAGAGAATACACTCAGTTTGGCATCCTGCGCTATCTACATTTGCTTTTTCAGTAATACTATGACGGTTTGGTCGATAGAAAACTTCACCCAAGATGGCTCCATCTTTAGAAGCCCATACATCGCTTCCACGTCAGTGTGCGACTCCTCCACTTAGAGCAAAAGCTACGCAAGACTGCTTCATGAACCCTTGCGCAGCGAGCTTCACACCAGCAGCTAGCCCACAGCTGGGCGATAGAAATAATACTACAAATTGTAGCTCGTTTGGTACGCCCGTTTCACAGTCCGAGGCGCCGAACTGGGACACAACGTGGGACGCTATGCACCTTGCTAAGAATCTCGGCGATGTGCGGAGCAACATCACGCAAATACATAGCCAGCATCACCACGAGGTACTATGAATTCCAATACCACAGACCTCAGCTTGTTGGCTAATATTTGAAAGAACAATCATCAGGCCTATTTCCGTCCTCCTACCCACATCTTACACACACCGCCACCGCTCAGCACATCTCATGATCACTTCATCAGATTTGGACCGCATCCTCCGCCTCTAATACCCTTTCTACCGCAAGACTCCTTTATACAATCAAGAAATCATGTGCCTCACATGAACCCCTATCCGTATATGCCATATTGGGGCGGAATTAATCCATTTCTCACCTCGAGTTCGTACTTCGCGTACATGGATTGTCTCCCTCCATATCCAGCCCAAGCAAATGCGGCATTGCAGTTCGAGCAGACCTATCACCCTCCAGGTCCGGATATGGGGTGGAATGAAAGCATGAAGCAGCAGCCTCTTCACCGTGGCAACTAGAGCTCACACGAGCGGGGGCCGTCTACCGGTTCATGTTCTTCAAACAATCGCAGGTCATCCAGAGGCCGCAAAAGCCGGCGCGGCTCTAGATCTAGCGGGCATGTCGTCTCGCCAGCCAAGCTCTTGGACTCACATCGTACTCAAAAAAGCCCTTCAACCCGTAGGCAAATAGTGCGCGACACTCAACAAACAAAAGAGTTCGAAAGTCAAGAGAAGCTCGTTATTAACAACCCTAATCCGCCATCGACCCGTCGTCGTATCGCGAGCTTAGAATGTCGCCCGCCACCGGACGCTCCGCTAGAGCCGCTGGCAATGCGGCCCCGCCACTCAAGCAATCCTACCCCGAAGACAGAGTATAACAATGATGCTCCGGAGTCTTTGCTTTGGTCACATTCCAAGACGTGGACGAGCGGAGAGAAGAAGGAACAAATGACATTTCAGAAGATGCGGCAGAATTTGCACTACATGGGAGCCGATAAGTCGCCGTTTGTGCCGCAAAATGCTGTGGAATATGCAGCCTTGAAACTTAGAATTGCTGAAGAAAAGAGCTTACAACTGTCCGCAAAGGTCGACAACTTGGTTGCTCGACGCGTCTCCAAGTCCGACGACACCAGTGATGACAAGCAGAACAGAGCTATAACAATAACCCTGCTTGGGGGAAAGAATATCAAAGATGGTCTGACAGCTGTCCTTGCCCAACACAATTGCTTCAATACTGAGCTACATGAGAAGAAACCGATTGCAAATGGGACAGTATGGCCAACTATCGTCCAACTGAAAGAGGAGGGAGATGCAAGAGCAAAGGGCAACCGACGCCGACTTCCATTGCCACAGAGCCTGAATAAGGGGTTTGGAGACTCACATCAATATCGAGCAGTGGACGCCACCTTGCTTGATTGCTCTCAACTAAGAAGCACGTCCTACGACATTGTTCCCTTTGATGAGGTGGTGAGCGAACGGCTGGAGTCAGGTTTGCTGGGTGATGTAGAAGAGCAACAAGAGCTACCAGAGTATTTAGTCTCAGTAATGGGGCACCTGAATTTGGGACACGGGCATTGATGCTGAGTTTTTGGAAAGTGAAGACGGGGAAATAAGAAAGTCTGGCGAAGATCATGCAGTGAAGAGGCACGCAGACTGACAATGTATGAGTACACGAAACAAGACATGCGACAAGACATGCGGCGCATGAGAATCACCACACTTGAGCAATCATCCCGTAGAGCAGATGGAAGGTCGCAGCAGATAGAAGTGATTGAAAGACGGCGACTAGAATACTCGTAAGGCTGTTCGCACATGGGAACCCGAGCTGTGACCGGCCCCAGACTAATAAAGCTTTAGGGGCTAAACCCAATTGGGCACCTTCGCTTAAAGTCGAATGAGGACGCACGTGACGGTGTGAACCACATCGGAAGAATAGAACTTCCATCCAAAATTAACCCTGATGCGAGGTACGTACCTGGGGCTAGCGCAGCCCGCAGCCCACAACCACAATTTTTCGCACCAATTCAGCCCTCCACCAACGACCAGGAGCCGAAAAAGTTCCCTCTTCCCACATCCATCGTCAATTCGATTGCAACTGGTGAGCAGGACAATCATCAGGTTAGTACACGACCCCGGGGCGACTGTGTGCGGACGAAATACGACATCAATTCTTTTCCTTTTGGATACTTGAAACTACGAAAAGCCAAAACTCGACCACACTATATGGCGACACTTGTTTTGTCGCTTCCGTTTCATCACCAAATATCCAACTGGGATTCGCAGTTGAAGGTCGCTTGTTCACTCTGGCCTCTTTTGGCTGGCCGCACACTTCAGTCAAGCCTCTTTTTTTTACCATTCTATTGCCTCTACGAAAGTCCAATTTGCTAACGTCTTTGTCTTTTGAAACAGAACTCGCAATCATGGGTATCTCTCGCGATTCTCGTCACAAACGCTCCGCCTCCGGTGCTAAGCGCTCCTACTACCGTGCGTAAAGACTCTTATACCTATATATACAAAACATCCGAAAGCCCGCATGTTTTGCATATTTCAAATGCAATTTAAACCAAACATGTGTTCTGACCTTTGACAACAGGGAAGAAGCGCGCTTTCGAGGCTGGCCGCCAGGGTGCCAACACCCGTATTGGCGCCAAGCGCGTTCACACCGTCCGCACCCGTGGCGGTAACAGCAAGTTCCGTGCCCTCCGTCTCGAAGCCGGCAACTTTGCCTGGCCCTCCGAGGGCTGCACCCGCAAGACCCGAGTCATTGCTGTCGCCTACCACCCTTCCAACAACGAGCTTGTCCGTACCAACACCCTGACCCGCTCCGCCGTCGTCCAGGTCGATGCCGCCCCCTTCCGTCAATGGTACGAGGCTCACTACGGCCAGCCCCTTGGCCGTAGACGCCAGAAGGCCCAGGGCTTGAAGGAGGACGAGGCCAAGAAGAGCAAGTCTGTCGAGAAGAAGCAGGCCCAGCGCTTTGCTGCCCAGGGCAAGGTCGAGGGTCCCATTGAGAAGCAGTTTGAGGCCGGTCGCCTGTACGCCGTCATTGCCAGCCGTCCTGGCCAGTCTGGCCGCTGCGACGGTTACATTCTGGAGGGTGAGGAGCTGGCTTTCTACCAGAAGAAGCTGCACAAATAAACTTTTTAAAAATAAAGCAGCAGGTTAGAGAGTACGGTATTTTTGCAAAGGGGTGTCGGCTATGGTGTTTCGAGGAACTTGGTTCCCATTTTGGCATTTTCACACGGCGTGATGAGCTTCGACGTGAGCGTCGGATTGGGTCCATAGGGAACTTTCACACAAAAATCAAAAGATATTCAATCATGCTACATCTTGTTCCAATTAATTCTTGTTCATTTGTCGCGTAGTTGCATTTAGCATGGCCGTTCGAAAGAGCGTAAACAAGTATGCCAAGTACACTTGTTGTCAGGGTCAACTCTTATGTACATGTCTTTTTTTGTCAACCATCGTCCCAACTCCTGTGCCAGAATACGCTAGAGCAACAATCCTATTGACACACATCCGCCGTAACTATATCGTATCCAGTTACCCATACATACACTGGACAGCTGAGGCTGTCCTGCAAACTCTTGCTTGTCCCAGCGTCATAATTTTGTACATGAAATCGTCTTACGGTGCTAAAGTAATCAATATCGTTACAAGCTCGTTGTCCTTGTTTCAAACTTAGGCAAATTGTCGTTTCAAATCGCTCCATTTCCGGTTGAGAGCTTCGTGTTGCGAGTTAATCTTTTTGTGAAGAGTTAGCAGCGAAAAGATAATGATCCGCAGTTCCGTTGAGGGCGGCACTGACCTCTGCATAGCGCATCTTGGTTTGTACCAGCTCTTCTTCCAGCTCAGCCATCTCTTGCTCGACCTTGCGATTTTCCTCGTGGACCTTTTCGTTTCGCTCCATCAAGTTGTCTCGTTCCATCTTCCAGGCCTCCTCGAGCTCGGCTGGTTGCTTCTCGATGACGTTGCGCAGTTCGCGAACTTGTACCTTGAGACTCTCATTCTCATCTTTGAGCTCTTGGTTCTCCACCTTGGTATGAACGACTTCGGTGGCAAGAGCAGCTTGTTCCTTATCACATGCCTCGATACGCTCCTCGAGCTTTCGCTGTTGAACAGCATAATGTTGGTTGGCCATGCGCAATTCGTGCAATTCCGTTTCGCGGTCCTTATCCGCCTTGGTTTTCTCTTCCCACTCCATACTATACTGCTTCAGGGCCTCGGGTGTGATCTTGAGCTCGGTGGCATCCTTGACAAGTTGGTCTGCCCTGTAAACTTCCTTGTCCATGTTGGAACTTGAGCTGCCGAAAAAGCCACTCTCGAGCAAGCTTCCTTGACTGGGATCCTTGTCGATGTACACGTCAAACAGCTTGTCCTTCAGGTACGTAGTTAGTTGCTGCATGTCAGATATGCCCAGCAGCGTTGTAGCATTCTTCTGCATCAAGGCAATACCAAAACGCAGAATGGCCGTTAGGCCCTCTGAAAGAATAAGGTCGTAGATGCGAAGGACCAGCTGCAAAGGGAAGCGGTAAGCAAAAAGGGTGAGGAACCATTGTGTGGCGTAGAGATGAGGAGAAATGGAACGGCGATGTAAATGGCAATATAGAGCAGGCTCAAAGTCCTCCAAGAGACGCTCAAACTGATACAGCCTCATGTGCAGGCCAGGCATGTCTTGGATGAACAGTTCGCGGAGATGATAGTGCTGCATCAAGCGCACCAGGAGACTAAAAGCCTCTTCTTCGGGCATCTAGGAGCATCATGTCAGCTTCACAGGAGCGGCCATGGCCGAAACGGGATACTTACGTTAAACAAAAGCGGCATGATCATGAAATTCATGCCCTGAGCATACCCAACGCCTTCGTCGTAAAGTGCATATGCCTTGCAAACACCGAACAAGCCATCCTGCAGGCCAGCACTAGCGGCGTACTTGGAAAAGCTGGTTCGTGCACCCAAGTCTCTGCGTATCGTCTTTTCCAGCTTCTGAAGGGCAGCGGCATCTTCTTTTTCCCTACGTTTTCGCTCCGCTGCTTCAGCCGCCTGCGATTTCGCGGAAGCTTCTTTCGACTTTTCACCCTTGGAGGAAGTACTCGCGTTTGAGCCTGACTTGTCAGATCGAACGGACGAAGCAGATGATGCAACAGCTTCAGAGCTTGGGCCATTTGCGTTGCTAGTGCTAGAAGCACTTGCAGTTGTGCTATTGCTTCGCCGGTTCTTTTCCTTATCCGTTCCCTTGACGATAAGGTCTCGATATGTTGATTCGAGTTCTGGGCTCTTACTCTGCGCCAAAACTTGCCAAATTACTCCACGGATAGCACTGGGAATGCCAGTGGCAATTGCGCGGTTCAATTCTTCGGCACTGGTCCGTGCAACAACAGCAGGACCTTCGTAAACGACTGATTGCCACAGGTCCCAGTCGACTTGGGCCTCCACCATGGCTGACGGGCCTGCGTTGACGCCAGATACCGTGCCAGGAGCAAGGTCAGCCGAGGCGGTAGGGATTGGAGGAGGTGATGCTACGTCACTCGCTATCGACACTTCATCTCCATTCGGCAGGCCGTTCGTTTGTGTTTCGGTCTGTTTCTCATCTTCCAGAGCCTCAGGGGGTATACCAGCCTCCTGCTGCATTCGAAGGAGTTTGAATCGATCCTTCAGACTCGCTCTGGTAGATTCTGCGTTATTCTCACCCTCTTCTTCCAACTTGCTCAGCATCATCTCTGGGTTGCTGGTCAGAGTGGCGATTGAGCTTGCAGTGTTTCGTCGTTGCGAGGTTTGGGCGGCCGGCGGAGATGTGTTGTCTTTGGATGAGTTGCGCGAGAGCCAGGAGAATGCCCCTGTCAGCTTTCTTGTGGGCGCCGGATTGCTCTGTGAGGAGGCAGTATTTGCAGAGCTGGCCGCTGGGGCTGGGGCTGCAGTCGAGGATGAAGTTGCACCGGGGCTCCGAGCGGGAGAGGCTGTCGGAGGTGACCATGGCATGTTGGGAAGCGCGCTCGTTATACTACTGAGTGACAATGTTTTGGAGGCCTGAGCGGACTCGTCCGGGGGGCTCGTTTGATCTAACCCACAGGTTTGTTAGTCAACACGTTATTCCGTTACCGAAGTCCGGTATGTTTGCGCACCTGTATTGTTGTGTGACGCTTCGTCGTCCAAATTGACGTTGTCCAGGTTTGACGTGTTGGAAAATCGCTTGGAAAGCGGGGATGACCCTCGCCTAGAGTCTGCCTTGGACTCGCCTTCGGCCGCCGGCGAAACAACGTCGTTGACACTTTGGTTGTCGTGACTCGGCGAATCTGCACCATCAATGTCGGCCGGGCCAGGTTTGCTCGAAGAAGCAGATCTCTTTGTTAAAGATCGAACAGAGCCGGCGTCGACGGCGTCGTTGTTGTCGTTGTTATCGGCAGCGTCAACAGCATCCTCAAAGGCGTCGTCCTTTTCGACATTCTGTACGGAATATGAGTTAGCACCGTCTTAAGCGCCGCAATATGCAGGGTTCGGGGCCGGGCACAGCATTGGCTGACAGGCCAACATGCAATGCAGGTAGCCCCTTTCGGAAGCGGCTTCAGGACACGTACCGAATCATTATCTGATGATGCGACTGATGACCGTCTGTTTTCTGCCCTGTCCTCTCCTGGAGAGACGACCTCTTCGGCCTGAGACATGGTAGGATCGATTATGTTTTCTTTGATATAGAAGGTAAAATCCCACTACGCGTGCGACAACATTCAGAGGTTGGCCATGCACGTGCTCGAGACGGTGGACAGCCGACAGCGGCAACTTGTAGGGCGTGACTTTGGAGAAGCTGGCTGTAGTATAAAATGCAACAGAGTTGGTTTAAACGTAAACGACGGCGAATCGATATGGTTGGGGGGTCGAAGTCCAGGGCGCACGACAAAGCAAAGGCGAGAGAGGAGGTGGCCGAGGCTGATGAAGGTGTGGCGTTGCGAGTTGGCGATTTGGCGCCCCTTTTGCGATTCCCCTTTACGGGAGACACCTACCTGGATTTTGGGCGGAGTGGCAGTACAAGCGGTACGAGTACATACTAAATTACGGGTGATACAAAACAGGAGGGGACTCGGGGCACAAGAGATGCGGGGCCCGCATTCTAGGTAGGGGTTGAAAAGCCCACCAAAGAGCTGGTAGCGGCATTGTCGAGCTTTGTTAGCGTTGTTTTGGTCCAGGAACAGAGTGTGAACACCCCGGACGCGCCAACCGTTAGCGGATTTCCAGCGATACGGGGCAGCCCTCCTGCACACCTTCACTCGAGAGGCGGCATTATTAACGCGACACCAAATCCTCGGGATGGAACGCGGAAGAACGAGAGACGCTAAATTAACTCAGGTACATGAGCCAGAATATAAAGTACCTATGTACGTCGCTACATATCTCCAAACATGCCGCGTGCGCGTGATTTAGACACGTACGAGCAAAGCCTTGGAAGGCAAACCAAGTAGAATCCATCATCAGCTTCGCATCTGACCCTTACATATTACTAACGCTGTGTCTGCATGTACTCGAATGTACTAGCGCGCCAGACCCTCGCAGACCTAAGAAAAGGGCACCGTAATTAGTTACGGAGCTTTTGTTAGAGGCTCGGAAATTTCAGGAGAAAACACAATGGAACGAGCCGACAAAAAAAAAAAAAAACTTGCAGGGGCGGCGCCGCCATGGTTTGCGCCGAGGAGAGGACCCTTGGTCTGCTCGCCAGCGTAAGTATGTAGGCTTTATATCGCCTGTACAGACTCGGAAGCAAATCTAGAATAGTCATTCTGCCTAGTAATTACTCGTAATTGCCTACAAATACATGTACAATAACGTCCAAGCATTTTTCTGGTAGCGCCAACCAGCTCCGTAGAGCGTACGGCCTGTCACCGGTCATCTGGAATCTGCGCAGCATTGTTACATTCCACGTGCAGCGAGACAATGGCATCGGGTAAAGGAGTCGTGCCACGGGACATTGTACTATTACGTTGGTATGTGCGCGGTACATTTCTATCTGCAGTGTGTTCCGCGTCTGCATTTGATCATGGCCAAGCATAGGCACCGCGTCAAAAGAAAATATGGCACACATCGCGCAGTGGCACCATGCACATGGTGAATCCTTTTGGGAAACTGCATACGCAAATGCTGCTTTCTTTATGCTCCAGGATCATTAAGCAATTTCTACAGCCAAATTGAAACGGGCCTGGGTCTACAAAATCACTCCGAGGTTACATAGTAATTAATTATGTGGGTGGGCGAGAACCGCAGTCTGAATTAAACACGATTCAATGGGCACGCCCCAACAGGGAACTCGGGAATCAGCATCTACTATAGTACTTTTCAAGTCAAAAAGCTCCCACCAGGTACCAAATCACAGCAGGATATCCTACAATCTTTTTTTTAAATAGCTATTGCTCCTCCTTCTCAAGCCCCAAGCGCCGTGGTTCCGAATCGTCAGCATGACATCTAACATTTAAACGTGTATAGGTTAGGTGGTCCACAGGTTCGTGGTTGAGGCGACTTGGTGACTCAGGCATAGGAAGTAGGTAGGTACCTGGTAGCTCCATGCCGTGGACCTAGACCATAGCTGAACCTGAGGTAGCCAGTAGTTGAGCAGCTTGTGTGAGTACTACTCATATCAGATTGCATGATTTCTATTTCTACTTCTATGTCTTTTTGTGATTATCTGCAGTAGAGAAGCATTAGCTATAATTGCAGCCACGACAGGTCCGACACTAGCTTGAGTTGCAAAGTTGTATTGGCAAGTAAAGCTCGACAGTCCGCGAAAGGTACCAGCCAACCGGAAGGAAAATCCGAGATGCCGTTAGTACTAAGGGAACTACAGGTACGTCCGTACTCCGTACAGTAGTACTGGCGCCCACCCCGCAAGCAGCGTCACCTCCCTTCGTAGTACCTTAGTTACCTCTCGTAAGGTTACCTTACCGAGTGAATATGTACATGCACACCCAAATAATATTGAAAGGTACCGACCTACCTTCCTGTCGTCCCGCGCCAACGCCAGTACCTAGACCCGGCACTGAGTACAGCAGCAAGCAAACAGAGCTCCCGCCCGCCGCCCTCCAGTCATCTCTGACGCTCTGACGGGACGAAGCAGCGCCCATTACGCAAAGGCCGGCCCACTCTGGAGCAGCTGGCGCCAATCTGCCCTGACGTTTTTGATGTACCTCCGCTGCCTTGTGTTCACTTCTTCCCAACTCTTCAACCTGCCGCTATCACGCCTTCTACCTTTTTTCTCATCTCTTTTTTTAATCGTGTGCGACGTTGAGACTGATCAACGCGCTGTATTGTAGTGCTGCAGGAAATTTTAGCTTCCTGCAACCCTCGAAAGACTCCCCAAAGAAAGTCTGTCAACGTTGGAAAAGCTCTTTGTCGACGACCTGCACCGTCTGCAAAGCCGCCACCCAACAATTCTTCAGGCTATCTTCGTCGAGTCCACTCCTCCTACCATCACGAACTCGCCTTTCTACTCCAGGCAGAATACCTAATTGTCAATAGCTTCGCCTTCTTGCGGCTCCCTGCCATCTGCGTTTGTTGTTCAAGATCAACGCTTAGCGGGGCCGATTTGCGCTGCTCTCGACAACCTCACCCTAACAAGGTCGACGTATAAACACAATACCCAGCGCTTAGGAGTAGTCCAGCTGAGGACACTCCGCGGAAAACGAGCAAAGCTGACGACGAGGCGCTTAAGCCCAAGGTAGTGGAGGGGGAGCCCGTTTCGTTTCTTGCGGCTCTGCCGCTTTCCTATTCACAATGGGCAAAATCACAAAGACGATGCAAGCCAAGCATCGGGAGACTTTGGTACGTTATTTGGCCCATCGACTACTCCTCTGAAATTTTGCTGACAGAATGGTGTTCCTATGCAGTCCCCGTGGCTTAAGGGCTACGTCGAATCCGCGTCCACAATAGCGATTCCGCTGCTGCCCCAGCATCTTGCCACCTATCCGACGCGGTGGCCCTTCGGACGGGGTGATCTCTACCACTGGATCCCCTTGTTAAACAGATTCGACACAATCCTTGAAGCCTTTTGCCGGACCTATAAGTTAAACGAGGGCCCACAGACAATCGACTTCGGCTGTCAGGTGCTGCAAAACGCCGGTAATGACGCAGCGTTTGCTGAAGAAAAGAGTTGGAGCCTAGATGAACTGAAGCAGCAAGGATTCGCCAATGATGGCGATCGAGAGCTTGTGGAAGCCGTTTTGGTCTTCACTCGCCTGCTTTTGGAACACTGTGGAAACCGAAGCATCTACGCGAGTAGTGCTCACCTAAGTGACCTCCTTAACAGCACATCCTTGTCTGTACTCGTCACAGCATTGGAAGTCGGCTCCGAGCTGGCCCAGAGATACCAGGCTTCGGTCAAGCGCATCGGAAACGCATCAAGGCATATCAGTGCCGCATTACTGGCCAACCATTACAATATTGATCTTGAGCGCGTACAGCAGATCGCCCAGGCGTTTACCAAGACTTCAATAGTCAGCTTATCGGATCCCACGCCGAATGCAACGCCGTCAGCCACTCCAAATTCGTCAAAGGGGAAGGAAAAAGCCCTCAGCCATTCTGCCGCGAAGAACACGGCCAAGACGCATGCCAATGACCTTGTCGCCGTTATCACATCAGATGAAAAACGCTGGGCTGGTTGGGGCGATGTTCGTGTCCAGTATTACCCGGATGAATCTAAAGGGAACCAAGGTGCCACAGCTGAACCGGGTAAGGCCTCGCAGCCATCCACGCCGACGCCGCTACGCCGTAGTTCGACCATGGGTGCAACGCAGCAAACTCCCAAAGGTCGGAACGCGCCAGGCGATGATTCATCGCCGCTGTGGCCCCGAACTCCTGGTACTGGGGAGGATGCTGAAGTTTCCGGCCAAAAAGCTTTCGAGCTGCCTCAGTCAAAGGTAGTTGCGAGCACCATGAGCCAACTACTTGATAAATTACCTGCTGATATGCCATCATCCTCGAAATACGAGGCCTTTCATCGGTTTCGAGTTGCCAAGGCTCTGACGGGATCTTCGCTCGCCCGTCAGCAAATCTTAGCCACTCGCTTGCTTGCAATTACAAACTTGGCATATATCCACACCGAGTCAAGCTTCGTTGAAAAGGTCCTTCGCCAAGACATGGATGAGACGCGCAGATATCAGCTCGTGTATCAATTAGCCGAACTCATTCATCCGTCTACGGAAGGTAATACTGACATCCCCCTCTGGCTGCAGACATTTGCTCTGGGCCTGCTGGAAGCTGTTTCTAGTTTCCACTCTCGGTGTCAAGACGTCCTCTCCGCCCTCAATGCCAATGTTAACCATGGAGTTCTGCTGTATGTAATAAGAAAAGCAGTTGCTGGCATGGAGCAAGATGAAGGTGAAGGCGATCATGAGCAAGTTACAGAGATCGACAACTGGCGTAACAACCTGTTTTCGCTCACTTTGAACCTCTCGATGGCCACGCGTGTAGGAGCTGAAATGGCCTCCGCAGGATTGATGGATATCCTGGTTCATATTTTGAACATTCGCTCCAAGGTTGCAGGGCGCCACCATTCAATGGTCCTTGCATTCTTGGATGGACTCATTTGGGCATACCCCAATGCGTTCAACGCCTTTTTCACGGCTGATGGTTTGGATTCGGTCTCAAAGCTGGTTGTCGACACGGTCGCAGAGTCCAAAAACCTGGTTGCTGTCAACAAAGGCATTAAACCAGACCAGCAGTCTAGTGCTGTCGACTACGAAGTACCTTACTATCACCAACAGACGCTTAAGTGGTTATTGAAATTTATCCATCGCGTCATGTCAAACTCTTATAACTATAGCGGAAACACCGAGAGACTGCTGCGCAATCTTGCTGAAAAGTCAGACTTGCTTGCTGGCCTTCGCCAGGTTATCAGTGATAAGAAGTGCTTTGGCTCTGTTATTTGGACCAACTCTGTCATGATTCTTAGCGACTTCATCAACAACGACCCCACCAGCTACGCAGCCATTTCTGAGTCGGGAATGATTAGGACCTATTTGGAGGCAGTGACGGGAAAACCGCTAGCGGAGAGTGCCCTTGAAGAAGACGCCAAGCGGGAGACTGAGCCTGAAGAAAATGACACGTCGGAAAGTGCTTCTGTTACTGCCATGATTGAAAGAGACGATCGATCGCACCCACCGACAGAAGAGATGCTTCGTGCGGCTGATTCGACGGCCCCGAAAGCTGCCGGCATTCTTTCATCTTCTGAAGCTATAAACGTCGTACCGCAGGTCCTCAACTCAATCTCTCTCAATACCTCTGGCATGAAGTTGGTCATCGCTTCTCAGGCTCTTGACAGCTACTTTGAGATCTTTGAGAGTCCTGAACATGTTCGTTGCATGGAGCTGGATGTTGACCTTGCAGGTACCGTCGGTGGGAGCTTTGATGAGCTTGCGAGGCACCATCCGCCTTTACGCACTGCCATTTCGAACGCTGTGATCGACATGGTTGCTCGAGTTCGCTACCTGGGTATTCAGAAGGCAGAAAACGCAGGCTGGGGTGCAAGGCTGTTTGCTAATGATGGAGATGGGAAGATGGTCTCCATCAATGAGCAAGGAAATGTTGACAGTGCATGGAGCGCGTCTCAGAAGGGCAAGGCGCCAAGCCAGCCTGGCCAGCCTGGCGATTCTGATGTCGCCATGCCTGACTTGACAACGTCTACCTCTATTGAGACGGAAGACAAGGATGGAGAATCATCTGAGGCCGGTTCTGCGCATGAATCTTTCACGCCATATATTTATGCGCTGTCAAACTTCCTCACCACGTACGTGTCTAGCTCGTTTCTGAAGAACAACTTCATCGACAAGGGCGGAATTGAGTTGCTGCTTGACATTTGTGAATCGCCGAGCCTCCCTGCAAATTATGGAGACTCAGTGGCTTCCCGTATTCTCAACCAGGTCATTTCGATGCTTTTGGAGCAAGCGCCAGTACGCGGTCTGCCTTCGTTACTGCGACGTGCTCAATCTGCTATTGATGTGCTCCAGCCACTCTCGTCAAAGTCCGAGGCGCTTCCACCTTATTTTGGCCCATTCCTAGGCACCGACATTACGGTGACATCTGATACCGTTCCAGAGAATATGTGGACCGGCACAAAGATCATTAAAGCCTTGTTGAACGCACAGACTTTCATCAAGATAGTTTCGGAATGCTTCTCTACGTCGCGGTCTCATTCGCTGCAGTTTTATCCTGTCAATATATACGACTACTACGTCGTGCTCGTCCGATCAATGGGCCCTCTCCTTAGAGGCGTTTTGGCAGAAGAAGCAGGCGAGCTTTCGGCAGTTCCTCAGCACTGGTCTCTTAAGCGCCGCGGTGCGGTCTCCGAAGGCGACATGCGCAGCGGGAACGATGCTGCTACGGAGCACACATCCTTACCAGATGTGATGAAAGATACCGGTAGCTGGAAAGCTACGGAAGGGCCCGACGCTCCGACGGCTCCTACAGACGAAGAACAATCAACAGCCCGATATCAAAATTACGAGACGCTTCGTCTCTTGCTCCACCCAATGATTCCGACTTCCTTCCCATTGTTTCAAAGTCTCGGTAAAGCACTTTTGCCAAGGAGAGAATTGACGCATGGCGACACTTATCCTCGTCCTCGCCAGCTTCA
This sequence comes from Lecanicillium sp. S3808, assembly GCA_023628775.1. Classification (NCBI taxonomy): domain Eukaryota; kingdom Fungi; phylum Ascomycota; class Sordariomycetes; order Hypocreales; family Cordycipitaceae; genus Lecanicillium; species Lecanicillium sp. S3808. The sequence goes on from JAMAJY010000042.1 coordinate 20,469, forward strand.
AATTGCTAAAGAATTGGCCGGCACAGTTCTAAACCATCTTTCTCCCTCGGTAGCAAGTGATGAGCCAGGCTCCAAAGAATTTCACTACTGGATCATCATGCTTCATACAATACATGAGATGCTTATCGATCATCCTACTGGCAGAGGGCCGGATCGATCAAATGTACACATCATTCTTCCCGTTCTCCTCGCCTTTAAAGAACAGAAAGGGTTGGATGTGCTGAACTCGATGTTGAAAATCTTTGCTACCGCAGTTCGCGAAGGTGCTAGTTCTAGTACGGACGAGTCTTCCAAATCCAAGGTTGCGGCTTTTGGCTTGAAAAAGGTTCTCGACCTGTATGGCGTTCTTGTGAATGGAAAGAACATCATGGACACAAATAACCAGTTCAGCCCCCAGCGTCAAACGGACCGCACGCAGACGGTTCCCAACATATTCCAACAGATCGTCGTGGAGCTTCGATATGCCGTTCTGCCCGTGATCCTTGACTTGTGGGACTCGCCATTTGTTGAACATGTTTCGGATGCCACCGCCAAACGAATCCTGGATATCCTAAAGCAAATTTCTGCCGCGGAACAGGAGCCACCAACGACGCCAAAAGACAAGGTTCCGTTCCAACTGCTCAACTACACGGACGTGCGGTTTGATTGGAGGCCGCTGCACGGCACAATTGACGATCTTCTCAGTGCTGGTTATGACGAGTCTTTGGTTCACGAAGCAGTTTTCCGTGCTAACGGCAACCTGTCGGCTTCCCGCGAGTACTGCCGTGCCCACAAGGCTGGTCTTGCGGGAGAGCGCAACCCCATTCCTGCAGAAGATGCGGACGTCAATGCCAGCAGAAGCTCCGACCAGTCGACGAGTAGGCAGCGCGCACCTTCCGGGGCTGGTGTTTCCGAGGCAGACCGTATGTCTCTGGACACGTTTACAGAAGAAGCGGGAGAAAGCGGACGAGATGACGGTGAGAGTAGCTCAGCCAGTGCAGTCTCGCGGTCCGCATCCACCCAATCAACATCTGGTGGCGGCAAAGCTGCCCCGGCTGACGAGTCCCAACGTGGCCAGTTCCCAGGCACAAAGGAAGATCTTGACAAATTGAGAGCGAAGCTGCGTGGAAATCTTATTGACCAGTCTCTCGATGTTATTCGCATTCATCCGGACTGTGCAATCGAAGTATCGGAGCTTATTCACACAATGGTACTTCAGAACCAAGACCAAGATGCACAAGAGGAAGTCGGCTCAACACTCACATTTGCTCTATCTTCGCTCGCTATGGATGGTGATGAGAAGAAGAAGAATGGCAAGTGCATTGCGGCATATGCCCACCTGCTGGCCTTACTTCTGCAGGATGAAAACTTCTTCGAATACAATTTGGATGCGCTCAGGGACAAAGTGGACGAATACGTCGCGTTCCTCAAGCTACCGCCGTCTAGTTCCGGAGATGAGCTACCGCCTTGGATTCCCTACATTTTGCTGGTGCTAGAGCCACTTTTGTCCCATGACGAGAGGCCAGTTGCCGCACAGTGGAAGCCGCCTAAAAGCTTGGAAGACGAAGTGGCTTCGCCTGTTGTCCAGCTTGGTGCTTCTTTAGTGGATGATCAGCAGCGTACAGATATTCTTGACTCATTGCTGGATCTATTACCTCGTGTTGGTAAAGAAGAAGTCTTAGCTACATCAATACTGAGGGTTCTTGTCATTTTGACACGACGTAGGCGACTTGCCAAACATGTCGGGGAGAAGAAGAATCTTCAAAGGCTATTTCTCATGGCGAAGCAGCTTTCTGGCCATGGAGCAGAGCGTCTCAAGCAAATTAAGTTGACGGCACACATAATCACCATCTTGAGACACGTTATCGAGGATGAAGAGGTTCTACGTCAAATTATCCGTGCTGAAATCAAATCTGAGTTCCCCGCCGTGCACCGCAACAACCGTGGCCATGCGGATATAGCAGCTTTTCTGCGGACCATGGCGCCAGTTGCCCTCCGCTCTCCAGAACTCTTTGTTGAAGTCGCGAATGAGATGCTGCGATTTTCCAGATGGACACCACCTGGCAATGATGCAAACAGGCCCAACGCCATTACTCTGAAGAGCGAAACTGAGGATGGCGCGGATGCGCCAGCCATCGACAAAAGCTCCCAGCCCGCAGAAGCCACGACGTCAACAGATGTCAAGCCGTCTACTGAGGTTGGTGATAAGGACATGGCAGATGCGCCGAAACTCAGTGACAGTAAACGACCTGTTGTTGAAAATCCAGATGGCGTCGTTCATTTTCTTCTCTGTGAACTTGTCAACTATCGGGAGGTTGATGACAAAGAACCGACTGTGACAAGCAAAGAGACACAACTAGACTTGAACCTGGACAACACATCATCGGAGTCAATTGCAAAAGAAGATAGTACGCCTGAGAGCAAGGACAAGAAACAGACAAAACCTCAGTTCAAGGCAGAGGAACACCCTATTTTTGTATATCGCTGCTTCTTGTTAAACTGTTTGTCTGAGCTTCTCCAGAGCTATACGAGGGCTAAAGTTGAGTTCATCAATTTTAAGCGAAGTGCTCCTCCACTGTCCACTGGAACTCCCATAAAGCCTCGTACCAGCATCCTCAATTATCTCATTTACGATTTGCTCTGCCAGAGTACACTTACTGGTACTGTGGACAACATTGTGGCAAAGAAGAAAGCCGCGACGTCAGCACAAACTCAGAAAGTTCTCGTCGCATTGGTGTCTAAGACCAGTGAGAGGCCAGCGGACCAGAAACAAGAAAAGTTTGTGTATGATGATGAGCCTGACTTGCTTTTTGTCCGCAAGTTTGTGTTAGATACTATTTTGCGTGCTTATGAGAAAACGCCAAACTCGGACGAGTCCATGGAAACTCGTTACTCTCGACTGCAGTGCCTCGCGGAGCTCATGATTTCAGTTATTGGGGAAAAGGACAGGGAGCAAAGGCCCCCAAGCCGAACTTCGGACAAAACACAATCCCGCTCTCAGGCACAACTTCGGCGTTTAATGTACGAGAAGGGATATCTCGATAAACTGACGTCTTCTATTGCCGAGCTCAATCTGAACTACCCGGGCGTTAAAAGGGCAATCAAATACGTCCTCCGTGTTTTACGTATCCTGACAGACACCGCCAAAGAGCTTAGCCACTCTAACCTCGTGCCCTCTGATCCACAAGCTGATCATAGCGACGACGACTTCGAGTCTACATCCTCACTTTCAGACCTTGACGATGACCGTGAAGAAACGCCAGACTTGTATCGGAATTCTGCGCTAGGTATGCTTGAGCCCCGAGGCGAACACGATGAGTCCGAATCAGATGATGAGGACCATGACGCCGACATGTATGGGGATGAATATGACGAGGAGATGGATTATGGTGACGAAGAAATGTCCGATGGTGAAGATGACATCAGTGATGACGACGAGGAACTGGGCGAAATGGGCGAAATGGAAGGTCTTCATGGTGATCCTGGGGTCGTCGAGGTAATTATGGATGATGACGAGGACGGCGAGGACGATGGCGAGGACGACGAGGATGGCAGCGAGACCGATGAAGATGAAGACGGTGACTCCGCTGACATGGATGACATGGATGACAGAGTCGAGATTATCGACGAAGATGGCAATCCTATCGAAGACGACCCTGAATGGGAAAGCGAGAGTGAAATTGGTGAAGCTGACGGAGGCGCGGATGACATCGACTACGAAGGTGCGGCTCAAGACGAAGATGAAGCACACTTACATGGTATGGGTCCAAGAGATTTGCTCGACAATATGGCTCGGGCCATCATGGGAGAAGGAGATGGGTATGAGCCGGAACTTATGGAAGGCATGGACGAGCATTACCTGGATGACGGCCATGAAGATATCGGTAAGAGCGTTTTCTATCGATTCAGTCAACACTTTCGCTAACATAATTCGGAAGAAGACGACGACGAAGAGGACATCGAAGACGAAGAGTACTTTGATGAAGACGATGACTACCCTCGTGAGTTACGAAGCGATTACGACAGTTGGCCGGTAAATATAGCTAACACCTTTGTCAGCCGAAGATCATGGTCCACCCATGCCTGCCCTCGGATGGGACAGCATGAACCCCGGAGTGGACGATCACCCACCCCATATGATCATGTTGGAAGGACAACGCCGCCCAGTCTTTGCCAGAATGGACCACCGCGGCGGTATGCCCCCCCGTTTCATGGCAGGGCCACATCGGGACATGGGAGGTACGTCGACAGCCATACTGACACACCTAACGGACAAATTTACTAACTTCCTGTTAAAAGACTTCCAGAGCTATTTCTCTCGCGTTCACAGAAATGGTGGGCAGCAGAACCCGAGCCAGGAAGATGGAGCAAATCCTCTTTTGAGACGAAACAACACAGGTAGCGAAAACGCCCCTCGACCAGGCCAGCCAAATAACTTTGGTCTTCGGGTTCCCGACGGTGTATTTAACCCTAGTGGACGCCACATGGATGGCCCGATGGGTCTTCTTGGTGAGCTCATGGAATTTCTCCCCATGATGGGCCGAAATGGCAATGGCCAGCATGCTTTCCACGTCCAAATTAGCGGTCCAGGGCACCGTGGAGCAGATTTCGGCATGCCACGTCTCGGAAGAAGTGAGCAGCGACGGGAAATCTCGCAGGAGCCACACCAAGCTGTTGCTTTCTCTACCGAATCTACAGTTGGAAGGTACAATGAGGAGGCCAGAATGCTTTTTGGCGCGAATCATGTAGCCGAAGCCTCTAAATTGGGCAATGCCATTAGTGCCGCCCTTACGCCTGCCGCCATAGAGCTGGAGAAGAAACTTCGGGCCGCTGAAGAGGAGCGGAAACGCGAAGAAGAGGCGCGCAGGAAGCTTGAAGAAGAGGAGCGACTAGCAAGAGAAGCAAAGGCCGCTGAAGAAAAGGCAGCCAAAGAAAAGGAAGAAGCTGAGCAGCGTGAACAAGAAGCTCTTAGAGCTCGCGCTGCAGGAGAAAATGACGAGGCCAATGAAAGCACTGCAATGGAAGGGGTAGAGACTGCAGAGCCTTCCTCTACCGTAGGGCCCGGCCTTACTGGCAACGAGCAGTCAACTGCGCCACGCGTAATGACCACGATCCGAGGAGAAGAAGTGGATGTTACGCAGCTGGGAATTGACCCCGACTACTTGGCAGCTCTTCCTGATGAATTCAGAGAAGAGGTAATTGCTCAGACCATTAGCGAGAGACGCTCGCAGGCACGTCAAACTGGTCCGTCAGGGGAGCCGACCGAAGTCTTCCAAGAGTTCCTCGACGCATTGCCAGAGGAGCTGCGACAGGAGATTGCCCAGCAAGAGGCACAAGAACAACGCCGGCGGCAGCGGGATGAAGGTCGACGCCAAGCTACGGGAGGTGCCCAAGGGATGCTCCCCACTGAAATGGACACCGCAAGTATATTACAATCCTTTGCTCCCGAGCTGCGAGAACAGGTCTTAATGGACCAGGGACAAGACCTCATGGACCAACTGCCACCAGAAATGGCTGCCCAAGCTCGTCTGTTGGCCGATCAGCGTGGCGACAGAATGCGGCCTCCCCAGCCGATTACTCTCTCTGGTGGACATCATATTGCACCCCCGGCGCCGGCATCAGGCCATGCAACCTCCAAGGGTCCTAATGAAGGCAAGCCACCGCGTAGAGCTGTTATTCAAATGATTGATAAAGCTGGAGTCGCCACACTTCTTCGACTGATGTTTATCACCCAGCAAGGATCCTTCAGAAACTACCTATTTGGTGTGTTTGCTGATGTGTGTGAGAATCGGCAGAGCAGGCTGGAAGTAATTAGTACTGTGCTTCAGATTCTCCAAGATGGGACGACAGATATTCATGCGGTTGAGCGCAGCTTTGGCCAGCTCTCAATCAAAGCGAAGCGATTGAAGGATAACAAGGATAAAGACAAGGAGGTTGAGCAACGCACACCCCAAAGTCTAAAACGTACTTTAACAACTTTGAGTGTTGCGAATACGGCGCATACAAGCTCGGAGACATCGCCGCTTCTTATTGTCCAGCAGTGCCTGGACCTCCTTGTCGATCTTTGTGTCCGTAGCCCTCATGTCGCCTGGCTTTTCCTCACAGAGCATGAGATTATTGGCGCCACTATTAGAAAGGCATTCAAAGGAAAGGCCAAAGTCAAGGATCCGAAGGCCAATAAGTTTGCCATCAATACGCTGTTGGGCCTTCTAGATCGCGAACTCGTCACGGAAAATTCTACGGTGATGACACACTTAGCTGACTTACTCAACCGCGTTACCACACCACTCCAAAACCTTGAACGCCGACGAAAGGAGTCCTTGGACGCATCCGCTTCCGGAAAGCCAGACACTGAAGGGTCGAATCAAAAGAAAGCGGATACTGTGGAAGGCTCCTCGACTGCACCAGAGAATGCGGAACAAGAGGAGAACAAAACGGCCAAGAAAGACGAGCCGCAACAAAAGCGAACTCGCCAACTTCAGCCGCCTCTTATTCCGGAAGAAAATCTAACACTGGTTGTCAGGATCTTTGTCGCGCGAGAGTGCAGCTCAAAGACGTTCCAGAACACTATTGCTACGATCAAGAATCTCTGTGCCATTCCTGGTACAAAGGCAATATTCGGCCAAGAGCTCACCAAACAAGCGCGAGCTCTAAGTGAAAACATTGTGACCGACCTGAACGACCTATTGCCCCATATTCTTGCTGCTAAGTCAGGGACGGAAATTCAAGGAGTTGCTCTTGCCAAGTTCTCTCCCGGTGCGTCGGAGCAGAACAAGCTTCTACGAGTGCTCACGGCTTTGGACCATCTTTTCGATGTTAAGAAGAAGAGCGGGGATACAAGCTCGGACAGCGCAAACAATGGCGACAAACAAGACTGGCTTACGCCTCTCTATCATAATGAGACTTTTATTGGCATGTGGGACAAACTGAGTGCTTGCCTGAGTGCCATCAGGCAGCGCGAGAACATGCTGAGTGTGGCAACAATTCTGCTTCCATTGATAGAGTCGCTCATGGTTGTCTGCAAAAACACTACTGCAAAGGAAGACATGGCGCCTACCCAGCCTCAAAAGGAGGGAACGGTGTCTAGCCCGCAAGTGGAGTCGCAGACAGCAAGCTTGTTCTTTACATTTACAGAGGAACACCGGCGCATTCTCAACGAACTCGTGCGTCATAGCCCGAAGCTGATGTCTGGAACGTTTGCGTTGCTGGTTAGGAATCCCAAGGTATTGGAGTTTGACAATAAGCGCAACTATTTCAACCGCAGCGTCCACTCTCGAAGCCAAAACAGTGGCCGGGCATCAGTTCCTCTGTCACTCTCTGTCCGACGAGAATCCGTCTTCCGCGACTCTTTCACCGCTCTGTACTACAAGTCGGGCGATGAGATTAAGCATGGCAAACTCAACATTCGCTTCAATGGTGAGGAAGGCGTGGATGCCGGTGGTGTGACACGCGAGTGGTTCCAGGTCCTCGCACGCCAAATGTTCGACCCCAACAATGCTTTGTTCATTCCGGTTTCGTCGGACCGCACGACATTCCACCCGAACAAGCTCAGCAAGTACCAGCGGGACGATACGGATCACCAACTCGATCATTTGATGTTCTTCAAGTTCATTGGTCGCATCATTGGCAAAGCGTTGTACGAAGGCCGACTTCTGGACTGCTTCTTCAGTCGCGCAGTTTACAAACGTATCCTTGGAAAATCGGTTTCGGTCAAGGATATGGAGTCATTTGATCCTGACTACTACAAGTCTTTATGCTGGATGCTCGAGAATGACATTACCGACATCATCACCGAAACCTTTTCCGAGGAAGAGGATGAATTCGGCGTGATGAAGACTGTCGATCTCATTCCTAACGGCCGAGACATTCCTGTAACGGAAGAGAATAAGCATGAATATGTTCGTCTTGTCGTTAAGCACAGACTCCTCTCATCAGTACAGGACCAGATGGAGGCATTCTTAAAGGGTACGTAGTCTTCACGGCGAGGTAAACGAATGATTCCAAAGCTAACTAAATTTAATAGGTTTCCACGAAATTATCCCAGCAGAACTGATCTCTATCTTCAATGAGCAGGAATTGGAGCTTTTGATTTCTGGTCTTCCCGATATTGACATTGACGACTGGCGAAGCAACACAGAATATCACAATTACACGGCTTCGTCTCAGCAAGTACAGTGGTTCTGGCGAACTGTCAGGTCCTTTGACAAGGAAGAGCTTGCAAAGCTGCTGCAGTTTGTCACGGGAACCAGTAAGGTGCCCTTGAACGGGTTCAAGGAACTTGAGGGCATGAATGGCATCAGTCGCTTCAACATTCATCGAGACTATGGTGATAAGGACCGTCTCCCCACTTCTCATACTTGCTTTAACCGTAAGTTGCTGCCATTGAAAATCCGCTGATTTCAATTACTAACCTGCCTCAACAGAACTTGACCTGCCTGAATACGACAGCTATGACACTTTGCGTGCCCAGCTTATCAAGGCAATCACGGCCGGTAACGAATATTTTGGTTTTGCTTAAGAAATTTGAAGAATATAGAGGGCGAGCGGTGCTTTTGGGGTTCAAAACAAGCTACGTGCGGTGCTTTAGAGTGTAATTTTACGGCATGGATTTCATTAAAGGGGAGGAATTGTGCCTAGCATACTTAGCTGGCGTTGCTTCGAAACTGGCATGCCGCAACTTGGGGGAAGTGCAGGTCCCCTTGGCTTGTTGCAGGTCTGAGAAGCAAAACGGCAGCGGTGGCAATTGACAGGCAATTGATGCATTTAGTAATACAGAAGTTTGTAGTTAGAGAAATAAAGGCGTTTGTCTTAAAACTGACCTTTGCCCACCATTTCGTGTGAAAGGCCTTGCTGTTAAGTTTGGCGTAGTTTGACTGGGAAAGAACAAGGTACAGTCGCGGCAAAGGGAGTGAGATGGTTAATTAGATAGATCAAGAATGTATTTTGATATTTCAGATATGCGTCCTACTACATTCGTGACATGAGAAGGATGGCAGGCCAATACCGAAGCCTCCTCATCCCAAAGCGCGAAGAAACTGTATCATTCCCAATGCATGCAAAAAGGTATGAAATTCCCCCACAAGAGTAAAAAGTCCTGGCATTTTCCATGATATCTGCCGTCTTTTTTCTTCTCTCCTTTACATAGTTCTTCTTTTTTTTTTGTTCATCCACCCTTGCACATCACGGTACACACACCCCTTGTATAACACGTAAAAACTCTAACGCCAGAAAAACCCGACAAAAAAGATTTTACTTGCGCATGGAGCTGGCGCGGCGCTTGCGGGCATCGGCCTTGGTGGCCTTGGCCTCGGCGACACGCTTGGCGAGGATCTGAGCGTACTCGTTCTAGAGGGGAGCGTGTTAGCTGAGTGTTTGTTCTTGGGTGATGGATGTAGGTGAGAAGGAAGTAAAAACTTACGGCCTCGTCCTTGACCTTCTCGGCCTGGCGGCGCTTGAGGGCAGCGCGGTGGCGCTTGTGCTGGAGGCGCTGGGGGGTAACCAGGCGCTGGATCTTGGGGGCCTTGGTGTAGGGCTTCTTGTCCTCACCCTTGGGCTGGACCTCGCGGCGAATGACGAACTTGCGGACCTATTGACAAGCCGTCGGCATTAGTTTTCTGTTTTCGCATTTCCTAAAAAATAGAGTTGATTCGGTCTCTCGCTCTCCGTCTGGAAGAAGGGGTACGGGTAATGGGTCATTCGTGTTGCGTGGCAATATCGGTCCGGCAGATAGAGCCATAACAAGACATGAAATAAACCGTAGCCCAGTTCTCCTCCCTCCATACCGGAGGTGTGTTCTTCTCACACTCTATCCAAGGAACTCTGCATTCTTCTTTCAACCCCTCCAACGCAGAAGTCCCGGATAGGCGATGACCGAGTATGATGGGTAGAGGATATAACATACATCGTCATCCTTGGTGAGGCCGAAGAAGCGGCGGATCTTGGTGGCACGCTTGGGGCCGAGGCGCTTGGGGTGGACGACGTCGGTGAGGCCGGGGATGTCGTTCTCGCCCTGCTTGACAATGGACAGGGCCATGACGGCGAGGTCCATGCCGGTGATGCAGCCGCGGACGGACTTGCGCTTGCGCTCACCGGTGCGGCGGGGGCGGTAGCAGGAGTGGCCGGCGGAGAGCAGGAGGCGGACACGGTGAGGGGACATGACACCCTGCTTCATGGGGAAACCCTGCTTGTCGTTACCGCCAGTGATGCGGAAGACGTAGCCCTTGAACTCGTCGCCGAGGGAGTCGCCGGGAACCTCAGCACCCATCTACATGGTGAGAATGTTAGTATCGTGGATCGAGTCGTGGAGAGGGAGGGTCGAGGGTGGTAAGGGGAAAAACGTACGCGCTTCTCCATGAAGGCGTTGACCTTGCGCTCATCCTCAATCTCGATGAGCTTCTGGCTGCCATTGGCAGGGTAGGAAATGTTCAACTGCGAGAGAAAAACACGGTCAGCAAAAATTGTTTCTAGTCGTTCTATTGAAGAGGATTGGCTGGCGAGAAGAGAGATTCGACGACGGGGCCGGCACAGAAATTTTCGTGGTCGATAGGGCCAGTCGTGTGGGCGGTGATGCTTCAGTCGTCGAGGCGTTGCAGATGGTTTTGTTTTCCCGTCGAGAGTTATGGCTTCATCTTCTCTTTCTCCCATTGCCAATTTGTCTTCCTCTTTCTTCTTTCAATCAATAGACTTACCTTCATCTTGCCAGTGTGTGGTGGTGCAAGTTTGTCTTGACCTGGCTGCCGTGAAGTCGGATGGTGATGGGATGGAGTGGGTTAGTAGTGGAAAAGCGTCCGTCAGGCGTACAAACCCACGAAAAGGAAAATTTGGGCGAAAAATCGAGAAAGTGTGTGGCCGCTAGGGTTCGCGAAAGGAGCCGTTTGGGCGGTGGGAAAATGGAGTCTGGGCCAATCAGCATGCGTCACGACTGGTGGGTACGGCCAAAGGAAAGCCCGGGTCCACACTTGAGAAGGTGTGGCTGGTGCGGACTTGTAGTCTGTGCCACAGTCAGGACTTAGCCACACTTACCTCCAGAAAGGGCAGGCAGCTGTTTGAGCTGTTACGCAACCTTGAATTGGAGGTACGGCGCCTTGGTATGAGATCGTAATTCAACACTTTACAAACTAGACTCTATTATATCGGATTTAAGCCACGCCAAAAATACTGCCCTCCCCAAGTCAAGATCACGTTTTAAAATATTATTCAGAATTTAAACATCTTTTGCAAAATGTCAACGGTAAAAATACACCCGCAAAAAGAGGGCCAAAAACCGGCCTCAAGTCCTCTCCCAAGCCTTCTCCAAACTCCTTCAGGTCTAGCCATTCTCGAGCTGCAAGGAACCATAAACCTACCACAAGACAACGAAGGCAAGGGCCTGCCAGATACGCAGATTGGCCGTCTCGAGTTCCCAGACTACAACCCCGACGCAGAGGGCTCAGCATGGATGAAGCGGGTGCACATGTACGTGGGGCAGCACCAGCGGCTTACGGGCGAAGTCAAGAAGCTGCCCAAGGCCATTGCCATTGTAAGGCGGCGCGAGAATAAGCTCATTGAGGGATCGGGCGGCACGCGCATGGAAGAGGGTGAGAATCTCGAGGTGGTGGAGATTGTCAAGTACAAGCTGCTCTTTGCCAATCGGCCAGAGCCTGTTGGGACTGCTAATGCGGTGTGATTTGGTTGACTTGGCCCATTGGAATATAATGTATTAGTTAATGTCTTGACGAATATTATAATGACATATTTTCTGGAAATATAGCTTCTTTTTATTAAGGCCCTTGTAGAGCGCGACACAACCCCTCGACCCGTCTTATACTCGTTCTCCGCCTCTCTGGATCCGGTGCTTCTGAAATAAATACCAAAGCCAGCATGAGAGCTGCATCCAATCGCAGTAACGTCTCTTCTTGATACGAAACTTGCTCAAGATCGCGAACCGCCTTGTACGCAGCGAGAAACTCATCGCCAGGTCTCTCGCCGTACTCTAGGATTCGACAGACATCTACAATGGCCGGTCCAACGAGGGCATTCGTCCAGTCAAAAACTGCAACGATTTTTCCCTGTCTAACTCGAAGGTTGACGTCGCGAAAGTCCATGTGTAAAAGACAATCAGGCAATCGGCGTAACTGCTCTGCAACAGGGCGCAGAGTAGCCTCACTTGGGATCCAGCTCTCCGAACTCGGTTCTGCCTTCACAAATTGGTCAAAACGCCGAGTCATTCGCTGTAAAAGCGCATCCACGACGCTTGTACCCTCCATAGCCACCAAGGTCATATCATTTGCATTTTGTGGCAATGGCGTAGAGTGAATCAACGCAGCCACCCGTCCCATCTCGCTAGTGCTTGCCTGCGTACCATCTGCGTCGACGTATTCACACACCATGGCCGGGTGACTGTCTATCTCATAATATCCAAATGCCTTTGGCACAGGGACGGAGCCTGAGCTAAGAAGATTGTAGATTGCCTTTTCTTGTCGTATCAAGTCGCCGGCGCTGATGTTTGGGTCGTTGACGTTTTGGAATACTTTGTGCTTGGGGATGCGCAAGACGACCTGCCCGTGATGAGCCGAGGTAGCGCTGTAGACTGTAAATTCGAGGCCCTCGGCGATGGGCTGTACGCTGGTGAGGTCTGCCCGTTTGGCAAAGGCTGCCGCGAGGTCCATGGTTTGCGAGACTTTGGTGATTTGGGCTTGTTGAAGCCGCTGTATACACTTTAAGTTGATGACCAGTTGGATGTCGTCGGCCAAATATCATGTGCAAAAGTAGTATTGTAGTTTCAGCTGCCTTGCTTTGAATTGTGCAAGGACAGAGTTCACGACACTGAGTCACAGCCAGCCCCTCGTGCTCAAATTTCCGAAGAGCCCAGTTCCAGCCTCGTTGAGTTTCAATATCGCCACCCATGTCGCCATCAACAAAATCACCACACCTGTTATATAAAAAGCCCTTTATATTTTCAAAGTGTTTATAATGCGAGTTTTATTTAATCTTATATATTCTCCAAGACAATCATCATGCCCCATCCCCAACCTCCAAAGGCTTCGTCCTCCCCAACCCATCCTTGCCATAATAATCCATAGGATAAACCCCCTTTTGCTCCCAATCCTCTCTCTCGCCCAACACAACAAGCGCCTCATACGGGGTAAGCAGCGGCCTGGGAAACGCATACCCCCAATCTATACTCAACCGCGGACACGCGACCTGCACCCAGCACTCGACATCGCTCATCATGGCCAGCTTGCCCGGGAAAATCTCACTCAGCAGCAGGTTCACCCACGGAATGCCCTTTTCCTTCAGCTGCTTCTCAATCAGCGCCATCGTGTGCGGGTTGCCCTGCCGCCCGAGCGAGCCGAGAATGAGGCCCCAGCGCTTCGCTTTGCGGGCTGTCTGGATCGCGCTGCGGCGAATGGTTTGCATCTCGTCGTGTTCGTATTTCTCGTGCGTGAGCTTGCGCGAGTACGGGTCGTACCGGTAAGCGGGGATGGAAGGGTTATGGATCATGATGCTTTCGAGGTGGAAGCGGCCGTCGCCGAGGTACAGGATCAGATCGACCTTGTCCTCGTCTCGCAGCCTGGGTGAGGTGCAGCCCAGGATTTCGCCTTTACTTAGCGGCGCAATCTGGGGGACCAGGACCCGAAAGCCCGCGGCTTCGAGGGTGCTACGCACGCCGTGAATCGTAGCGTTGAACTGGATCGTTCCCACCAGCGCAATCGTCTTGCCCGAGGCAAAGTTGCGCTCAAGCGATGCGAGCATGTGCGCTGTATCGATGCTAATATCCACAAAGACGTAGAGCGTCTTGATCTTGGTTACGTCGACGGGGATCAAGCAGCTATGGGCATAGTGCACGAGCAAATCGCACCCGAGTGCTCGCGCCGTGTAGTCGTCTATACAGCAGGCGCCGTAGGTTACGTCGCCCATAATGAGCGTCTCTATACCGGGGCAAAACTGCGTGAGGATATCGGAAATGGTGGTAGCGAATAGGAGGAGACCCTCGGGCATCTGCAGGGCGACTTTCTTGGCGCCAGAGGTGCGGATGCGGTGGATGGTCTTTGGGATTTCGAAGCTGTAGTTTGAGGGGAGGAGGGCAATGGCTTCCTTGATGCTGGGGTCTTCTGAGATTTCAGGAGGAACTCTGTTTAATAATCTTGGGGCTCTTCTTGGTTTTGCCGCTTCGAGATATGTCAGCATATGGTTCTCATGTTCAAAATTTGCAACCGAGAATGAGACATACCTTGCAGAGCACCGCTCTCGCCATTGATAGCCTCTCCATCGCCACCATTCTTTGACGCTGCCTCTGCGGCAGCTCTACGACCGACGAAGCGCTTCTTGGGCTGCTTCACAGTCGGCTGCTCCTGATTTTGCGACTGTTCCGTCTTTGGCGTCGTATGTTGAGGCGTCTCTGCCTGAGCCATCTGCGACTCTTCGATATCCGCCGCGAGGCCGAGGTCGACCTGGGCCCGATCGTCCTCCATGTTGACAGATATGGCTCAGAAGCAAGAAAGCCTGAGAGCTGAAGGTCTTATAATATACGTTATGTGAGAATTTATAACCGTCTTTTATGGCGTATGTCGTTTGCCGCGTCAGAAAATATCTGGTCGTGAGATTGCGGCCAATAGGATGGAGTCTGATTCTCACTGCAGAAAAAAAAAAAGAGGTGCCGCCACAAGACGAAGTGCCCACTATTATCCGCGCGCCTGGCAGAGTGCCACTTATATAGACTGCATACAAAGAGTTGGGATGGCAAAGTAGTCGTGTATATATTTCTGACTTTGTATTTGCATTAATTAAGCTTCTTTAAAAAAGTATGTGACAGGCATAAATCATAGTCTCGCGCTATATAACGAGGACGTGTCGAAAAAATCATAAAACGATTATCAGGTCCTTTGTACCATCTACTCATTATCATCATCACCACCATCTTCGTCGTCACCATGCTGCCCCTTGCCATCTTCCTTGTCATCCTTGCTCTTGCTCTTGCTCTTGTCCTTGTTCTTCTTCTTCTCGTCCTGACCGTTGACGCTAAACCTGTAAGTAGCCTGCAGCACATACGGATCATCACCAGGTCCATAGATTTGCTTATCAGTGCGCATCCATTCGGGGTTATTGATGCCGTCAATGTAGTCCTCAACCTCCATGACAACGCAGCCATACTGGGGAATGGTGCGCGGAAAGTCCTCATTGTCCTCGAGGCCCTGGGTCGTCTTGAGGGCCAGGCTGCCGTTCTGGCCGTTGCAGCTGTAGATTTGGAACGCGGGCTGGTCGCTGTAGACGTCGACGGTGATGCCGGACCATTTGGAGGCGAGCTGGGCGACGGGGCCGGCGGTGCGCCAGTCGTAGGGGCCGAGCTGGTCGCGGTTGACGATGTAGCAGTTGTCTAGAGCCCGGTAAGTAATTTTTTTTGGCAAAATTTGGCAAAGCAACCACTAAGAATCCCTCATGGAAGAGTGTATGTAACTTACCATAGCCGGTGCAGTTGAAACCGCAGTTGCCTTTGAGGTCCTCATCCTCAATGTCCTCACCAATCTGCTTGGGCCTGCTCCAAAAATCATTGACAGAACCATTCTTGTTGACGAGGATATCCCCAGTAGGAATGAGGATATTATCAACACCAACGCGCTGGCCACTGTACGGCATCCACAGCGTATGGTTGAGCGCCGTGTTGGTCTCGTTGTTGGCAAAGCCATCCAGGTTCCAGTACGTGTGGCTGCTAAGCATAATGGGCGTCTTCTTGGTCGTGGCCATGGCAATCATCTTGATGTGCCAGTCCATATCCTCGAGCGTGTAGGTGACGTACGAAATCACCTCGCCAGGGAAACCCTCCTTGCCATCCGGGTCAACAATCATAAACGTGATGCTAGACTCGGTATGGGCAACAACGGTAAAGTTGCGCCAGTCCCAGCCATCAGGACCGCCGTGCAGGGTGTCCAGGCCGTCAGGATGGTCCTCTGTCGGATTCTCATTGGCCTTGACCTTGTACTTCTTGCCGTCAATCTCAAACGTGCTGTTCTTGATGCGGTTGGCATAGCGGCCAGGCACGCCGCCATAGTGCGGGTGCTGCCGGTCCTCCTCGTAGTAGGTGGCATTGTCAAAGCCGGCGACAATGTCGCGCTCGATGCCGTACTGGTCCTTGATCATAAAGTTGGACACCGAGGCGCCGTAGCGGATAAAGGCGGCGCGGATGCCGTCGCCCTTGATCCAGTACTTGCCGTCCTTGTCGGGGCCTTTGGTGCAATTGCTTCCCATGCCCATGTCTGTGCCCATGCCGCTGTCCATTCCCATGTTGGAAGCGTCGGAGGCATGAGCCAGCGGTACGACGGCCGCAGCAATGGCGGCGAGGCTGGCTGAGAGCTTCATGATGACGGTGAAGAGCGCAGCGTTGAAGCTGTTGTTTGTTTGTTGTTGGTGGTGGTGTTATTTGGTGTAGATGCTTATTAGTGCCAATGGCGTTTGCGCGCGTCTCCCAGAAACAAAAACAGAGACACTCAAGGCAGGCAAAATAAACCAACCAGTAATGAATCCTGCGACATGGAGAAGCAAGAACCAAAGCATAGCAAGCAAGCTCCAGCAGTAGTGCAAGCTCCCCCAGTATTTATGAAATCGGAGCGTCTACCTGCAGCACCAGCCAAAGGGTCGCGCAACAATGCAACATGACGAAAAGGTAGGGGGGAAAAAAAAGGCCTCCCTCCCCTGTCATCTTGAATCCTTTCCCCCGCACAAGCCCGCAATCTCCCCCCGGAAAATGCGCCAAGATGGAGCCTGGCACAGCGCTCTCCCAGGCCTAGACACTGCGCGCCAGTCCCCAAATGGTAACGAGCTGCACGCGCTGTGATGCAGCGAAGATCTGGGGGGGCGTGTCTTGTCCATTCCTCGCTTGCTTGGTCTAATTACCTAGTGTGTTTGTCTGGAGCAAGGTTAAGCTTTACTCGTGTCGAGGACGGTTTGTTTCTCTGCATTCCCGTCTTGCCTTGTTGCCGAAACCGCTTGTTTCTGGCGTGTCATTGTGCGCTGAAACAGTTGCATTCCGTCTGCTGCAGCTCGACAACTACAAGGCCATCAATATCCCTTTATATACCTCGTAAATAGCTTCATTTTCAACAGACTACGTACATACAACCTTTCAACACGACAGAGTACATCTCCGTCTCCCTCTCCATTGCCAGCGCCTCCATCGCTGACTGGTGCGCTTACAGACGCCCGCAAGTGATGTCACGCCCGCCCGCCACATTCACCAAAAGAGCTCCCGGCGATTTCCTCCAGGCTTCTCCTCTCAGTTTTCCGCCCTGCCGACTTGTCCGGTCCGGGCGATCCAAAGTCCAAGCCCTTTTCCTGCCCCCCCACCGCCTCTGCCGCCGCCTTGTAAGCCCAAATCCGGATGACGGCAAAGTCTATATCTCACGGAAGAGACAGCTCCACCACGCAAGATTTCGGCTTCTTGTTGCCCAAAAACTTCTCTCTCCCAGATCACATCACTACTCTACAATCAAGCTCACTGCCGGAAAAACAAGCTATCTCAGCTTGTTGGTTCACCACAGCCTCACCACCAAAAACCCATGCGTAGAAACACCACACACCTCCAGCCTCACTGTAACCACCCGTACATTCTCTAGCGCAACTCTTGCTAGCGCCAGCAACGGCGCCTTTTCCAGCCACCCTCCATTACGAGTATGCGAATAGCACGATGAGCACTAAAGCCTACCTCTTTCAGCGCTGCTTGTGCTATTCTTCCTCTGCGTTCTCTCGCTCCAGCCCTCTTTTTTCGGCCGCTCTTCCCCGCACCCATGCAAGTCACCCGGAGACTTACGTCGCACACCTCCTCCAGTACACAGACTCCAGAACTTCTGCTTGCTTTCTCCTCACGTTCCAAGACTCGGTGTGCTCGTAATAGTACCAAATGAATGTACTCTGCATCTCCAAGCTCCAAAAAGGGCCGAAAGCATGCATATCCTTCCCTACGCCTACCCTGCCACGTCCATCTCGACTTGACGTCACATGCCCTGTAATACCCTTTACAACGTAATTAGTCGTACAGCTCATTATATTCGTACTTGGCAGTTCACACGCATGATCCACTTTGCATACACAGCTCTCTATAACTCTTGCATTGTATGCGAAACAGACTGACACTAAAAAAACAAATCAAGCTCGGCTTCTTATGTGCGTTCCTTGCCAAAGGACATCCCATCCTCCAATCTACCCTTCCACTAGGCAATCGCGCAAGTCGGCAACGCCTTTGCATTAACGATAATGGACAACACTGCACAATAACAACGTTCAACTCTCGGCTTCCACTGCTACATCACTGCTCCTCATCTATCCCCGCATGTCTATACCTCCACGTACACTACATGCATGCCCTTTATGCGTCAATCAGGTTCCCCTCGTCTTGCTGCTTGTCCGACGACTCGACATCCGCACGTGCCTTGCCCTTGGACTTGGCTTCCTTTTGTGCACGCTGGTAGTACTCGTTGAGCACCTTGTTGGGGATACGGTTGAGGAGCTCCTTGGGGTAGATGCGCAGCAAGCTCCATGCCAGATCCAGAGACTCGAAAATGGTTCGCGACTCATACTGGCCCTGGTTGATGAATTGACGCTCAAACTTGTCCAGGAACTCCAGCGACAGCTTGTCCTCGGCTGACAGAGCCTCCTCACCAACGACTGCCTTCATGGACGCGGCGTCACGACCAATGGCGTACTTGGCGTACAGCTGGTTGGAAACATCACCGTGGTCCTTGCGCGTCATGCCCTCACCAACGGCAGACTTCATCAGACGCGACAGCGACGGCAGCACGTTGATGGGAGGGTAGATACCACGGTTATCAAGAGCACGATCGACAAAGATCTGTCCCTCTGTAATGTATCCCGTCAAATCGGGAATAGGGTGCGTAATATCCTCGTTGGGCATGGTCAAGATGGGAATCTGCGTAATGGAGCCATTACGTCCCGTGACACGACCAGCTCGTTCGTAGATGGTGGACAAATCAGTGTACATGTAACCGGGGTAACCACGACGACCAGGCACTTCTTCTCTGGCGGCCGAAACCTCACGAAGAGCATCGCAGTAAGCAGAAAGATCGGTAAGAATGACCAGCACGTGCTGTTCAAGTTGGTAGGCGTAGTATTCGGCAGTAGTGAGGGCCAGACGGGGAGTGATGATACGTTCGATGCTGCATTCAATATCAGTATTGCGGCGTCCAGGCTGCCAGCTACTAGACAATATACGTACGTAGGATCGTTGGCAAGGTTCAGGAAGAGAGTGGTACGTTCCAGACTGCCATTTTGCTCAAAGTCGCGAGTAAAGAAACGGGCGGTTTCCAAGTTGACACCCATGGCACCAAAGACAATGGAGAAGTTCTCCTCGTGTCCATCGTGGGTACCCTTGTTAGTGACGCCCTGCTGCTTGACCAGGCCGGCCTGTCGGCAAATCTGCGCAGCAATTTCGTTATGAGGGAGACCGGAAGCGGAGAAGATGGGAATCTTTTGGCCACGGGCAATCGAGTTCATCGTATCGATGGCAGAGATACCAGTGGAAATCATTTCCTCGGGGAATTCCTACAGGTCGTCAGCATCGTCACAGCCTTGAAATAATTGTACAACATACACGAGAGTACGGGTTGATCGGGCTTCCGTTGATGTCGAGGTAATCTTCAGCGAGGACGGGAGGGCCCTTGTCGATGGCTCGTCCGGATCCATCAAAGATACGACCCAACATGTCCTCGGAGACACCAATCTTTAAGTTTTCGCCAGAAAATTCAACCTTGGTCTGTTTGACAGTGTTAGCTTCTCCCAAAGAAGAAATCCGTTGCGCGCAGTGTATCATACCTTCTTCACATCGATACCGGAGGTACCTTCGAAAACCTGTACGACAGCTCGGTCGCCTACCATAACCTTTAGCGTTTATCTTTCGCATAAGCATCCAATCCATCTACTGACCTCGAGCTTCGAGGACCTGTCCAGATCTCTCCGTTCCATCGGGCAGCGTAAGGGTGACAATCTCGTTATACTTGGGGTATTTGACCTATATTGCCAATCAGCACCTCATCATCCGCGTAGCAACCAAGCCTACGCCCAGACCGGGTGGCTGGGACGGTAGCCTGGTGAGGCAGCCATACATTGTCAAGAATAACCAGAGGACCGTTGATACCTCCAACGGTATTGTACCGAATCCTCGGGACGACGGAGTACGAGTCCGTCATGATGGAAACGTATGCGTTACGACGATGACGTTCGGTGGGGTTGGGGGAGGGAGACGACGGCGAAGAAACGGCAGGAATCGAAGCGGATGGTCCGTTGAGAGCAAGACACGGGTGAGAGCTTCTTGTCTGCCGCGTTGATGATGGGGACCTAGAGGAGGAGAGCAGCGCTCGCACAGGATAGGTGGGAGTGCAATGGACTGAGAGTGACGAGGGCGGCCGCTGAGCTAGAAACGGAGGTTGGAGGAGGTTGAGCTTGGTTGACGGGCTGTAGGTGGAGCCCCAGTAATGATGGCCACAAGGCCCACGGTGGAGAGGCGGATGGATTCAGCATAACGACGTCACATGACCAGACAGAACGGTAGACGAGGCTTATCATAGCGGCGGCTCTTTCCACAATAGGTTGAGGAAGTAATAGTGGTTAAGACTAAAATTTCGGGAATCTCATTAAGGATATAGTTTCTAAAGATGGGGTTGATACCAAGTACTGTTTGCTGCCTGAGTGGTGGAAAACTACCGGTAAAGGCTCCAACATACTTGTAAAGACAGCCAGCACGAAGCATCAGTCACGGAAGAGCAGCTTATGTATTCCATAGCTTCCATAATATTGGAAATTGATGTATCTGATATGTGGCACATTTACTCTACAAACTTTTTTTTTTTTTTTTTTTTTTTTGAAAGGCTTTATGCCTTGGCCGCATCAGCAGCACTCTTTGCCCGCGCACCAAGAACAGCCTTTCCAACACTGCTGTCATTTGGCTTGCCCAGCTCCGAAGTAATCCAAGCACCAATATCCGCCATGGCATCCAGATTAACACCAGTATCCATACCCAGAGTCTCCATAAAGTATATCATGTTCTCAGTAGAGACATTGCCCGTCGCACCAGGGCTGTACGGGCAGCCGCCGAGTCCACCAACACTGCTGTCAAAGATGCGGATGCCGTGCTCCAGAGATACGGCAGTGTTGACCAGCGCCTGGCCATACGTATCGTGAAAGTGCATGGCAATATCCTCGTTGCGAATGCCAGCCGCAGCCATGCACTTGAGCAGGTTGCTCGTGCGAGGCGCCGTGCCCATGCCGGTCGTGTCGCCGAGAGAAATCTCATCAGCACCAGCTTCGAGCAGCTCTGTAGAAATCTCAGCCACCTTGTGAGGGTCCACGTCGAAGCCTTCAAACGGGCATCCCAGCACAACGGAGACGTAGGCGCGGACACGGAGGCCCAGAGCCTTGGAATCTTGGATCACGGCCTTGAAACGCTCGAGCGAGGTCTGGATATCGCAGTTGAGGTTCTTCTGCGTAAAGCTCTCGGTTGCGGCGGCGAAGACTGCCATCTCGACCGTGGGCTTCGACGGTCCGTCGTTTGCAGATACTGGCTCAGACTGGGTGGCAAAAGCGCCCGAGTTCTCTTTTAGAATCGTGGCAGCATTCTGAAGCCCCTTGGTATTGGGGGCAAGGAAGGCGTATGAAATCGGCACGGGAGATTGAATCTTTTGTTGGAGGACATGCTGAAGAATATCGCTAGAGTTGGCCATCTGTCATCGAGAAAAGCCAATTAGCATCGTTGCTACGTGTTCCGTTTTCCCTTTGCGCCATTGCTGCTCAAGCACCTACCTGCGGGACCCATTTCGGGGCGACGAACGAGCCAGCTTCGATGGTATCCAGACCAGTCCTGGCCAGCCGCTCAATCAGCTCAATCTTTGTGGCGAGCGGAATCGTCTTCTTTTCGTTCTGCAGGCCATCACGGGGTCCGACCTCGACCAGCTTGACCTTGTTTTCGCGCGCGCTGGCGGTAGCAAAGCCTCGTTGGAACTGGAACTGGGACCTTCTGCAGGCCCTGCAGAGCGCCGTGCGGAGTAGAGTCATTTTGGATGCGCAGTGTTGTGAGGAGGTGATGTCGTGTGCGGTTTGGGTGAAGCGACAAGGTTTACGTGCAGGTCTTCCCCGCGACAGGGCGGCTCGCGTACCGTCGGCTTGTGGCGCTGGGGAACACGGATGCGGCAACTGGCGGCAGAACGGTAATACGGCGCCGATGGAGCTTATTATAGCGAGGAAGAGAAGCAAAGAGCCAATAATACTTTATAATGGCTACTATTGGCTTTTTGTCTTATCATCTTTTCTAGTAGTTGAAATATGGGATTTTTAAATTTCTTGATTTGTTCAGATTTCATCCCCAGCACAGCGAGCGTCACGATTAGTGGCAGCATCAGCCACTGCCACTTTTCCCACCTGAGGGAACAAAGAAATAAGGCATCAATTGCTCTAAAGTTCGTTTTTCCGGTGAAAGTACTACTGTACCCAAATGTTAGTTGTCAGATTACAATCATACGTGATTTTTAAGCAATACATAACGTACCTGTTGCGCCAGCCACCACGGCACCAGACGAGAGCCATGTAGACAGCCACATATGTGGGTTGCATTCTAGCGACTATTACCTCGCACAGGAGACTGAACCAGCATGATAAAGCTAACTAACAAAGAAGCACTCTATCAATTCATGAAAATTTATTAAAATATCAAATGAAAAGAGAAAGATCTATTCTTATTTATTGTTAATTTATTTTAACAATACCTCTCATATAAACGCAGTTTCTCCGCATAAACTAATCACTCAATACCCTTACCCGCCAATAATAGCACAGCACCCCCGTTACGAGTAAGTCAGCTTACCACTATCCGTAATTACACACCACTCCATCGCCAAGCTACTACCAACCGAGGGTACTACCAAAACTAGCGTCCATATCAAACCAAATTTCCATCCTCTTCACGACAGGCAATTCAATGTCCGCCTCAGCGCCTCAACGCCACCCAACCTCCTCCCTCCTCATCACATAAAATTCACCATGACGCAAAAGGAGCCAGAGCACTACTACCCAGTCGCGGGCTCAGACGACGGAGAAGAAGAAGAAGCCGGCCCATCGACAGGCGAAAGAAAAGGATCGCCCTCGTCCTCCGATGTAGAGCGGGCAGCGGGCACCACGGCCGCAGCAGCCAGTGACATGCAGTCCATCGCAGAGCGGGAGCACTCCATCGCCTCGCGCGAGCGGCGCATAAGCAGGCTGATCCAGATAAACATCATCATACTAGTCATCTCGATATGT
The DNA here is from genome assembly GCA_023628775.1 of Lecanicillium sp. S3808. Lineage (NCBI taxonomy): Eukaryota > Fungi > Ascomycota > Sordariomycetes > Hypocreales > Cordycipitaceae > Lecanicillium > Lecanicillium sp. S3808. The sequence goes on from JAMAJY010000042.1 coordinate 43,722, forward strand.
TTCTTTAGCTCGCGGCTCATCATACCGCCGCCGAAGCTGTCGATGCACAAGTGCGCAAAGCTCATGTCTCCTGCGTGTGAGTTTCAGTCACTCACCCTCATTCCTACAATAAAATAAAATAAAATAAAAAGTCATTCATTAACATCTTCTCTTCTAAACAGCACCCATGCTGGACTCTCTCGAGTTTTGGGAAGGAGACTTTACAAATTATTTCAACCATACTTCAAAATATCGCGGGCCGCCAACCAAGGAGCTGCAGGAAGCCTGGCTAGGTCTATGGGACTGTAAGCACTCATCTCACTCTCAATCGCACTCAAGATACGACACATCAGCAGTTGAAACTAATATGCCTCAAGACCCTCCCATTGGTGTTGACGACGAAATTGTCAAAGACCTCAACAAAACGGAAGCAAAGCACGTCGAAATAATAGGCAGCGACCCAAACAAACCAACATACGCCGCCATGGTAGAAGTATTCCACCAACTTCACTGCCTCGTACGTCCCCCCAATGCAAAAATCCACTCGCTCCAGAGTCTCCTACTCCTACTCACACTCACACCCAAAAGAACCTCGTCCGCCAAGCAACCTGGCCCCTCGACCGCTTCGACAAATCTTGGGGCGACAAGCTCTACCCGTCCGACCTGGAGGAGGCCCTCCCCGCAAGGATGCACGTAGACCACTGCATCGAGACCCTCCGCCTAAGCCTAATGTGCTACGGCGACGTCACGCCCGTCCTGCTCGACCACAGGACAGGCCACAAGCTGATGCGCCAGCTGGACTTTAACGTCCATCACAAGTGCAGAAACTTTGACCAGTTGGTGGACTGGACGCTGGAGAATATGGTCGAGGTTGTGGATGAAGGCGACAGCATATAAAATTTGCATCATCTCATCTTGTCTTGGATTCATTTTCTTGGCTTTTTGCTGTTCGTTTTACATGGCCGTAGGAATGTTTTTTGGATACGCATTTGAAGGGGAGGATATACCACAGCATAGGAAAGGGAACACGAAAGGCAGCTCTATCGAGTCTCTCTGCCTTGTATGATACGCAGCAATAGATAACAATGATATTTGAACACTGATTGCCTACCGCCACAATACTAGTACGCGGTTTGGATATGTTTTTCTTAATCCCTTGTTACTGCATTTGGCAGTCAATAACCCATGGCTCGGTGTCTCCTCCTTACAACAGGCTGCCTCGCAAAGACGCCGAGATCTTGAGGTAGGTTTTATAATAAGAGTCCACCAAATGGCCAACTCACTTTTCAATTCAACATCACGCAAATGCTCCAGAAAATGCAAAATTACAGTAAAGAATTGAACATTATAAATGTTTATTGTTTGTGAAATAATAACGAATTTACACCCCCAGAGCCAGAGTGGGCATTAACTGCCTTGAAAGAAGTGAATCCCCTTAGCAGTCCAGTCACATTTCACCCAATTAGTACTCAATGTCAAGCTCCTCCTCAGGAGCAGAGTCGGCAGCAACCTCCTCGTAGTCGCGCTCGAGGGCGGCAAGATCCTCACGGGCCTCAGAGAATTCACCTTCCTCCATACCCTCACCAACGTACCAGTGAACAAAGGCACGCTTGGAGTGCATGAGATCGAACTTGGCGGAGAGCGAAGACCAGGCCTCGGCAATGGATGTAGTGTTGGAGAGCATGCAGCTATACAAGTGTTAGACTTGGTATTACCTAAACTCACGGTTTAGCGGGCAGCAACTTACACAGCACGGTTGACCTTGGCGAGATCGCCGTTGGGGACGTTCTCGGGAGCCTGGTAGCAGATACCAAGCTTGAAGCCAGTAGGGCACCAGTCGACAAACTGGACGGTGCGCTTGGTCTTGAGGGTGGAGACAGCAGCGTGAGCGTCGTTGGGAACAACATCACCACGGTACAGCAGGCAGGTAGCCATGTACTTTCCGGAGCGAGGGTCACACTTGACCATCTGGTTGTTGGGCTCGAAGCAGGACATGGTCATCTCCTGGACAGAGTTGGCCTCGTGGGAGGCCTTGCTGGCAGAGATGACGGGAGCATAGGCAACCAGAGGGAAGTGGATGCGAGGGTAGGGGACCAGGTTGGTCTGGAACTCGTTCAGGTCGACGTTGAGAGAGCCATCGAAACGGAGCGAGGCGGTAATGGAGGAGACAACTGTACAATTCACGTCAGCAGCTGGCGGCATTTCCGCGTCGTTTGAGGTGAGTACATACCCTGGGCAATCAGGCGGTTCAGGTTAATATAGTTGGGGCGCTCCAGGCCGAGGTTGCGGCGGCAGATGTCGTAGATGGCCTCGTTGTCAACCATGAAAGAGCAGTCAGAGTGCTCAAGCGTGGTGTGGGTGGTGAGGATAGAGTTGTAAGGCTCAACGACGGAGGTGGCGGTCTGGGGAGCGGGATAGACGCAGAACTCGAGCTTGCTCTTCTTGCCGTAGTCGACCGAAAGGCGCTCCATGAGGAGGGCACCGAAACCAGAGCCGGTACCACCGCCAAAGGAGTGGAAGACGAGGAAACCCTGGAGACCAACGCAGTTGTCGGCAACGCGGCGAATCTTGTCGAGGACGCCCTCGATGAGCTCCTTTCCGACGGTGTAGTGGCCACGGGCATAGTTGTTGGAAGCGTCCTCCTTGCCAGTAATCATCATCTCGGGGTGGAAGAGGTTGCGGTAGGCGCCGGTGCGGACCTCGTCGACGACATTGGGCTCGAGATCGCAGTAGATGGTACGGGGAACGTACTTGCCCTGGCCTACAGTGAACGTGTTAGAAAGAACATCATCAGTTGCCCGTTGGTTGCGAGCTCTGTTGTTGTTGTTTGTCCGTACCGGTCTCAGAGAAGAAGGTGCTGAAGCCCTGGTCAGGGTCCTGAGCCTTGCGCTCCTCAGTGAGGTAGCCATCGGGCTATTGTGTCGAATTCAGTCAGTATTCGGTTTGCGGGAGAGGTCCGGCTTGTGGATGGCTGAGCGGGAAAATTACCTGGATACCGTGCTCGAGGCAGTAGAGCTAAGACAAACGACAACGGTCAGCGTCACAATTTCAAACGGCTGCAACAGAAAAATCATCAAACATACCTCCCAGCAGGAATTGGCAATCTGGCAACCAGCCTGGCCGACTAGAATAGCAGAGTCAGTACATGTTGGGCGAAGCAAGCAAGGGCAGCCGTCTCCGAACGTCGATGCGGTGAAGCCAACGCGTAGGCGAGGGGGGGCGACGCCCAAACAGAGAGGGAGAGAGAGTAAGGAGGGGTAAAGCTAGAGCTCACCGTTGATGCTGATAACCTCACGCATGGTGACGATACAACAAAGGAGGGGGTTAAAATAGCTTAACTAAAATAGAGAGCAGAGATGTTCTTTGTCTGGTCGGCACGATTGGAGATGAGAAAACGCAGGCAGAGAAAAAAAGGGCTCTTTTTTTTGCCTGACGGGATCCTGGAGGGCCTTGCTGGGGGGTGGGAGTGCAAGGCAAGAAAGAAGGTAGGCGGACGAGGAAATAGGTGGGGGAAATTGGCCTGGACAGGGGGTGGTGGGTGAGGATTGGGAGGGAGGAGGGCGGCGAGACGGGCGAGGCGGGCACCCGAGTTGCTCCCCCAGCACCAGAGAGATTTGTTGATTTCCAGGCGTGGCTCGAACAGGTAAGCGCGTTCCGGTAGCGTCGTCTAAGCCAATCGGCGCTGTGCATGCATCCCCGTCCCTAGTCACCGTACTCGTATGTTCCTGGCGCAGGGTGCTGGTGCTGGTGCCTTTTTTTTTTGGCCCGACTCTTGTTTATTAATGTGTAGTTACACCGGTCTTGGCCTGACCGCTTTATTTTAGGCAGCTAAAAAAAGTACTTTATAAACCAGCGTCAACAAAATAGCAAATATGTAGCACTCCATAGAATCTGTAGCTTATCGATAAAAATATCACGCAGATAGATACCTACTTGGTGCCTGTATTCTACAGTAGTTGCCACCTGCCGTCTTCGAAGAACCCATCACGTGGCTGCACTCGCCGTCACGTCCACCTATATACGAGCAAAGCTATCAATTGAACTCCCACGCATCATCAGACTACTCGTATTCAACTGTGACAGCGCCGACTTCATCGCACAAACTAAAATTGTTCAACATGCATTGTAAATTGCCTTACCAGGGACAAATTCTTCATGTTCTCTATGTAGCTGCTTCTAAAATGAAGGCTTAGACAGGGAACAAGTTTCATACAACACGGCTGTGAAGCAAAGTGATTCTGTTCCAGACTGTATCACAATATAGTGCCAAAATGAAGCTAAATCACACTTGTCCCTAGAGATATATCTAGTTCACCCAAGCATATAATTAGTAGTGCAACTTAACTCATTAAAGCCGTCATCTTGGCGGCCAAATTTCGGCTTCAGGGTATAGGGTATCAGCGTCAGCACGGCAGATCGTGCTGCCCGAAATTCAACCAAAATGATGCACCGGAAGAAAAAAAATACCAATTGAATTAATTACAAAAGGTACTTTTAATCTTGATTTTCTTTCATCTTAATTCTCCTTCTTCTCTTATGTGATTGCTTTTATATACAGCAAAGAAGCGCGCAGTTCTTGTACGCGATTAGCAACTCGTTCGTCTGAGCGGCTGTTGACACGTACAACAGCAAGCTTCTCATGCGGAAGAATAGAAAGGACAGGGCAGGACAAATCGAATTGAATCCCATCCAGCAGCCAGAATTTCACATAAATGAAGTCCTCCCAGCTAATTTCTGACAATTTCTGCACAACACAAGTTCAAATAGCCTACCTCATACCAAGAATACAACCCACGCTAAGCCAATCTAGATCCACACCCACACCACACGACCAAGGAACCAGCGACGTCACAGGCACAACGCGCGCGCACCAGAGCCCAAGTCGCGTCGTCCACCACTCACACAGGCTCTTTCTACCTTTTTCCCCATGATATGCGAACCCGGGACTCAACCAAATCCTGAGCATAGAAATCAACAGCAACAATGAAGCCATCACAATACTACCAAACAGGGCTAACCCTGGCCCTCTCGTCACTCATCATCCCGCAAGTCGCCGCAAACGCCGACAAAATCATCTTCACCGGTCCCGAGCCAAACACCATCCCTCTCGCCAAACCCTCCCTCTCAGACCTCAACCTCGACGTGCTGGGCCGCGGCAGCGCATGGGACATTCGCACAAACCTAACGCGCACTTTTCCCGTGTATAGAGAATTCGAGACTGAGGATGGCGAAACTGACTTTGCAAAAGTCGGCAAGGATGGCTATTCGAGCTGGTTTTTGCTGGATAACCTCGTTCAAGGGCGGCGCTACGAGCTGAGAGTATGCTGGGCAGCTATAGTAAGCCTTTCCTCCCCCTTATCTCATTACTCACATTTTTTTTTTCACGCAAAACATTTACAAAAATTTCTAACCTCTATAAAGGAACCAACGCGCTTCGCACTAGACGTCTATAACCTCGACACAGTCTGGGAAGCACCCGACCTCATCACCTCCCTAGCCGAATACTCCGCATCGCGCCAGCAACACGAGCAGGAAGAATCCAAGCGAGCGCCTAGCGTACACATCCCCCCAGACGACAACGAGGCGGGAGAGCGCACATCGTCCGTCTTGCTGCTGCACGTGCACGCTGCCGCCGACTACTTCACCACCAACAAGGAACTGATGGAGAGCCCGCCGCCGGTGCTGGTTGACTTGATCCTTGATCCGTACCTGTACAATGCGGTGCCGCACTCGCTCCTGCTGACTGTTTTCTATCTGGTCATGGTGTCCATTGCTTCGTTTTTCGTGGCGTCTCATGTTGTGAAGTTGTATAGTGCCATTGGTCTTTCTGATACGACTGCCGCAAAGAAGCTACGATAGATAGTGATGGCGACGAGAAAATATATACGGGGAATTAAAAAAAAATTGAGGAATTTACGGGTTATGTGATATGAGGATAGAAAATAAAAAGCCGATTTTCAGTGTACAGTGGTTCATGATTGTTCGTATTTTCAGTGCGCTGTAGTCGAATAATAAATCCAACAGCCAAGTGATTTGGCACCTTCTCCAACACCGACCGACTGGAGTAATAAAAACAAAAAAATCAGTTCCTAATGCCACAAATGCGCGTCATTAATCGTCCAGTACCGCACCCAAATGCGCCCTTTGCTCCACCTCGATGCAAACTACTTTCAACATGTTTTCCTGTGGAGGCGACAACCTTTCCGTCTTTCTAGCTGCCTTCACCATTCTTGCTCGGGGTATACTTTGACCGCTTCAGGACACACCCCATCCTATGCATGTCCCAGCTTAACATCGGTCAATACGTCAGCATTATTCTAATAGCGGCCGTATCCTTGACCTGGATAGCCGCCGCCATAATGAGGAGGCTGGCTGCCGTACTGCGGGCCACCGTGGCCGCCATAACCGCCCTGGCCAGGGTATCCTCCAGGCCCTCCATGTCCGCCAGGGTAGCCGCCTCCGGGAGGGGTATTGTATTGGCTTCCATGTTGCGATGAGCCGTAGCTCTCATGTCCGCTATGCTGAGATGAGCCGTAGCTTTGTTGTCCATGCTGGGACGATCCGTGGCTTGAGTGCTGTGAATAATCGCTGGCGCTGTAGCCGCTAGGCGGGTGTTGAGAGTATGTTTGGCTGTGGGATGGGGTAGAGTGTGACGGTGTCCCTTGTCCAGAATTATTGTGCGATTGAGAACTCTGGTGCGGGGTTGGCGCTGCAGATGTCGGCCTGATATTATGGTTCGAGCCGGGAGGATGGTAAGTCGGGGCTTCGCCGCCTTGGTATGTGACGTCGGTGCCAGCGCCGGAGTAGCCAAAATTCTAATAAATCACATTGTCAGAGCTACTTTGAGGTCAAATTCCAAAGTGACAGAAAACTTACATTGCCACTGGAGCCCGATTCACCACCAAACATGTGAGCAACACTGCCCATAAAGGATCCGGCTAGTCCTCCGTGGTGATGTGGTGTGTTTGAATTTTGGCCACCATGGTAGTTTGAGGGCGCCTCGGGCTTGTCAGATGGTGAGAAGAGGTTAGAAGCAAGCTGGCCGACAAGCTTGCCGCCTAGACCAGAGCTTTTCCCGCCGCCGTGGCCGCCCCCAAGAAACTGGTTTGCGAGGTTACCGAGGTTACCAGCACCACTACCACCCCCGTGTTGGTTCTTGCCGCCGAGCACAGCATTCATTGCCATAGTCTGTTAGGAAAAAGCCATTAGTTCAAGCTGACCGGCGCAATATAATATACCCGCTGGCGTCATCTTCCCCGGCAAAACTTACACCTAGACCACGGTCTCCTGTAGGGCCGTCGGGACCGCCGCGGCTCCCATCAGGCATAATGGGCTCCATGGTACCATCAGCATGCTTGACCGTCTGCGAGCCGTCGGGATGGGTGATGAGCTCGGGCGGAGGGGCACCGTAAGGGTCGTCGCGTTGCGCAGGCGTGCTCCCGCTCTTAGCAGCCTCGGTAGGGATCTCCCACTGCGAGACACCCGTGGAGAGCTGGACGTAGTAATATTTCTTGCTCGCACCGTCCCATTGCGCAATCCACCCGGGCGGTAGCTGGGGAGGGCCAAAGTTGGGCCCCTCGGTGCTTGGAGACATGGGACCGGTCATTGCAGATATGAGAGAGGGAGGATGGCTGGATTGGGACGCAGCCGAAGGATGATGACGAGTCGGGAGAGGTTGCGAGGAGGCCGGGGGAGAGGGATCGAAAGGGAAGAGGGAGGAATTGAGCCGGACTTTAAATTTGACAGATCGAGCGCTCGAGAATGCAAGGCTGGCTTGGGTTGGGTTGGTTGTTTTAGAGGTGCGGTCTTGTCGCGTGGATGGTTTGCGAAAGGAAGAGGAAAGAAAAGGGCGGCCTCTGCGTGTACTTGGAGGGGTTGAAGATGGGTGCGGCGGTGCTGCTGCAAGACCAGGCTAAGTTTTTGGGGCGAAGTGTGGCGCTGGTGTCGGAATCGGAGGATTCACACGACTGCAGTCGGACTTGCACGGCCACACTGCCGAGTGGACGATGGTGGCGCAGCTGGACTGGGCTGAGCCTATTGAGGCTGGGGTCCAAGCACTCTTCTGCTGTATTTTCGGGTTTGATGCCTGGCATCTTTTAATTTAATTTATTCTCAATTTTCCCTGAATCTCGCAGATATAGTAGAGTCTGAAGAAGCTGCAATTTATTTCAGTTTTGGGCAGCTTGCCATGGGCCTGAATGGAGAGGAACAGAAGACCTAAACTTGCAATTCCGCCTAGCGCTACGCTGTCTTGGGCAAGTCTTAGCTTTCAATGATTTCAATGCAAATACGTTATATTATAATTTCTTGTCGCGTAGTCTTTGGTTTGGTTGTTTTGCGCCAGCTCTAGAGTGAAATGCGCTTATTGGGCGAATCAGAATGCTTAGTCGTACGACGTACGGTCAAATCACCCGTCGGGAATTTGAAATGGGCAATGTCCCCATTGAGCCACGATAATCGTCGCTGCGACGGCCGTCAATCTTCCAAACTCGGATAATTCGACAATGAAATAAACGATGACAATGAAAATAATTGCCATAAAACCACCGTATAGCATTTAGCCACCAAATCTGTCTTTGTAGCACGCCCATCGGTGTCTGAGTTTCGGTGCGGGGGAGGGGCATCGGCAATTGCTTTATTGCGGCTCTGCAACAATAACCCTCATATTTTGAAGTTATCTAGCATAATAAAGGCTGGAAATGTCCCGAAAACAAAAGGATCGCTTTAGATGAGCTCAATACCCAAAAGTAATACCTGAATGCTCAATCACAGCCTGACGTTGTCGATGTCTTAACGCCGGTTTCGGGTCTCTCAGACTCCACACCCATCGCCGTTGCCCGCATTGCCCCTCGGGCCACATTATAACGAGCTACCCCATTCTCCCCCCCAATTGATGCTCCTGTTTATTCATTTGTCCGTCGCATATAAGGGGTATGCTGTCACTCGTATGAGGCGTTGTAGCTGATTGTCTGTAATAAATACCGGCCCTGGGGCCATTCGTCGCCAAACAAGACCCTGCCTTCTTGCTCCCCTCCACGATACACTCAAGTATTGCGTTGCACACGCTGCTTTCATCATCACATAAACCACAATGACAGAAGTCACGATAACTGGCTTCACATCCCGCGATGTGCGGTTTCCCACCTCGCTCGACAAGACTGGTTCCGACGCCATGAACGCCGCTGGTGATTATTCGGCAGCGTACTGCATCCTCCAGACAGACTCGCAGTACTCTGGCCATGGAATGGTAGGCCGCCTCTCGTCACAGTCACAAATGCCACACTACAAATCGCCTGACACCTTTTGTTCCCTCTTATAGACCTTTACCATCGGCCGCGGCAATGACATTGTCTGCGCAGCCATTGACCAAGTCGCCGACCGCCTGCGCGGCAAGACGCTCTCCTCGCTCGTAGCAGACTGGGGTAAAACCTGGCGCTATCTCGTATCAGACAGCCAGTTGCGCTGGATTGGGCCTGAAAAGGGCGTAATTCACCTAGCCCTCGGCGCCGTCGTCAATGCAGTTTGGGATCTCTGGGCCAAGGTCCTCGGCAAGCCAGTCTGGCGCATCATTGCCGACATGACTCCCGAGGAATACGTGCGCTGCATCGACTTTCGTTACATTACCGATGCCATTACACCCGAGGAGGCGCTCGAGATGCTGCGCGCCGCGGAGCCTGGAAAAGCCGAACGCCTTCAAGAGGCACTCAATGACCGCGCTGTACCGGCGTACACAACCTCTGCGGGATGGCTGGGCTACGGTGAAGAAAAGATGAAGCGTCTACTTCAAGAGACTCTGAAAAAGGGGTATCGCTATTTTAAGCTCAAGGTCGGAGGTAGCGTGGAAGAGGATAAGCACCGTCTAGGGATTGCGCGCAGTGTTATTGGATATGACAAGGGCAACGTGCTCATGGTGGACGCGAACCAAATCTGGTCTGTGCCCGAGGCTATTGACTACATGAAGCAGCTTGCTGAGTTTAAGCCGTGGTTCATCGAGGAGCCTACCTCTCCTGATGACATTGTCGGCCACAAGGCGGTGCGAGAGGCTCTGAAGCCGCACGGCATTGGCGTCGCTACGGGTGAAATGTGCCAGAACCGCGTCATGTTTAAGCAGCTGCTCATGACGGGCGCCATTGACGTATGCCAGATTGATGCCTGTCGTTTGGGCGGTGTAAATGAAGTTCTTGCGGTGCTGTTAATGGCCAAGAAATACGGCGTGCCGATTGTGCCGCACTCTGGAGGCGTGGGTTTGCCCGAGTATACGCAGCACTTGAGCACGATTGACTATGTTGTCGTGAGTGCCAAACTTTCGGTGTTGGAATACGTTGATCACTTGCACGAGCACTTTTTGCACCCGTCGGTTATCAAGGATGGCTATTACAAGACGCCAACGGAGGCGGGATATAGCGTTGAGATGAAGGCTGACAGCATGGACAAGTATACTTATCCGGGCGTTGAGGGTGTGAGCTGGTGGAAGAGTGATGAGGCAAAATCGGTTCTGCAGGGTGAGAAGATTTGAGCCGTTTGCTGAGAGAAATATATAAATAGATGTTAAATACCGGACATTGCTTCATAGGAAGAAACGGGAGTCGAGTCCTGACCCAGCTGTGATATGATCTCGTAGCAAATCTCCAGGCTCGATGAATAAAGCATTTATGATTCCAAGTGTAGTTTTTTAACCAATTAAAATAGCTTCTCTTACACTTTCTGTTTTTTTCGGTCTGATGTATTCCTTAATAACCTTGAATATACGGCCATCAAGTTGACTAGTAGCGTGACCTCCCACGTATTCGTATACGGCCGATCCCGCCGCATCGGACCTCGGCACCGCCAACTTGTACCTTGCATCACCCGCATTCACCTCCGTCCTAGCATCGGAAAGCATTTTCTTAACAAAAGCCCAATCGCAAATCTTTTAAACGGGTGAAACATAATAATAGCGCACCTCAGGATATTCAGGTCAAGACGCAATCACCCGCCTGCACCCCGATTCGTCTGCCATGGTCCGCACGGAGCCGCGCCGGCTACACCACACGCCGCCAACGCAAGAGTCCATCGACGCCTTTGATTCACCATCTTCCCCAGACTGGTGTCGCAAACTACTCCGCGATGAATCTGTAATTCCAATTCGCACTTACTCTCGCCGGCCAAAACCGAGCGGCGAAGATTCTCTCATTGCTGGGACTCTCTCCACGCCAGACACGATTCCGGCATGGCAATCCTTCTACCGCTTCTTTCCTAAAAACAGCAACGAATCACAGCCAGCTTCATCATCACAAAACTCGGAAGGCGACAGGGGCCCTGTAGCGGGTGAGATGCTGAACCTCGTATCTCTCGGCTCTGGTTTAAACGGGCACCCCAGACTCGCCCACGGCGGCATCATCAGCGTCATCCTCGACGAGATTACCGGCTCGCTTGCGTACCTGCACCTTGAAAAGGGCTCAAGTGCATTTACAGCATATCTAAACGTCACATACAAGAAGCCGCTGCCCACGCCAGGTATTGTGCTTTGTCGCGGCTGGCTGGAGAAGAGGTCAATGGGCCGGAAGCTGTATCTTCGGGCGACGGTGGAGGACGGCATGGGTACTGTGTATGCGGAGGGGGAGTGTTTGTATATACAGGCCGTCAAGGATAAGGAGAAGCTATAAAATATGCTGAAACTACTGAGCATTTCCAATGTAGTTTGGAATTTTAATGCATTTCAGAGCACGTCGAGTTGATGCCGTCTTATCGAACTTTGACGTCAGTTATCGGCCGATAACTGCAACCTCAATGCGCGTAGCAAAGCTCATCTGCAAGATTCAACCAGTGCTTCAATGCAATTTTTCTATATTTAAGCTTCTCTTTCCTTTAATTACCCAAACAATGCCCCGTGCACTGATCTTGTAAGCATGACCATGTCGTATCGTTGACCGGATTGGGTATGTAGACCCCTTACCTAATTAAACTTCGGACCCAGCAAAATCGCGACTATCAGCCACAGACGTGTCATACACGCCTCACTCACCACCTCATCTCACATCATACCTTGATTCAACCGCCACCCTTGAAAAAATAAACCAAGACTCATAAATCTCATGGGAATTTACACTCTGTCCAACTCATCTTACCTCTAAACCTCCCACTTCCCGCCAAAATGCCGCCTCCAAGCGCAGCCCAGAACAAACAACCAGACCTCCCCAAACGCCCCAGCTCCATCTCAATCCTCATCACAGCCTTTCTCGCCTGGAAAACCCTCCTTTTTGCCATCGCACTCGGCTCCACCATCGGCGGCACAGGCTACGACACCTCGACCTCCCTTTACCTTGACCTAACCTACGGCGCCGGCACGCGGTTGCACTTCATCGCTGAGCGGCTCACGCGCTGGGACGCCATCTACTTTACGCACGCCGCGCGCGAGGGCTACGTCTACGAGCAGGAATGGGCCTTTGGCACGGGAATGGCGCTGGCCATTCGAAAAGTGAGCGACCTGTTTCGCTGGGCGGGTATCGTGCCGGCGGGACATGATGTCGGCACCGAGGCCGTGGTGGGCGTCGCGATTGCGAATCTGTCGCATTATTACGCCGTCATGGCCATGTATAAGCTCACCATGGTGCTATCGAGCAATGAAAAGATGGCAATGCTGTCGGGCCTGCTGTATATCATTTCGCCCGCCGGCATGTTCATGTGTGCTCCTGTCGCTGAGAGCTCGTTTAGTCATTTGTCGTTTGTGGGCAATTGGCTGTTTGCGTCGAGCTATCACCATTCCGCGGGGAGCTTGAGCCGCAGCATGGGAATTATCATAGCCGGTGCTGTGTTTGGCGTTTCGACTACTTTTAGGAGCAATGGCTTGGCGAGCGGCTTGCTCTTTGCTGTCGAGGCTGTGCGCCACTTGTCCTCGTTCTTGCGCGGGCCTTCCATGTCTCGCTTTTTCGCCGTTGCTGCACCGGTAATTGGCGGCATCTTGCTCTCTCTGGGAACTATTGTTCCGCAATACTATGCCTGGAAAATCTACTGCGGTGGTCCCGAGGGTCATCTCCGTCCTTGGTGTGCGTATACCATTCCCAGCATAGCCGGGTTTGTCCAAGACTACTACTGGTAAATTTTGCCCTTTTCTTTATACATCATGGACTAGCTAGCAAACTAACATTTTAACCGCAGGGACGTCGGATTCCTCCGCTACTGGACCGTGAACCAAATCCCTCTCTTCATCATCGCCGCGCCAATGCTCACCATCCTCCTCGCATCGAGTTACCAGGTCCTCCGTAACCCTTCCAAAGCGCTCAAGTGCCCTACCTCAGCAGCAAAGGAGCACCAACTCTTTATTCGTACACTTGCCGCCAGCCAGGCAGTCGTGGCTTTGTTGGCAATTACAACGTACCATGTGCAGATTATTACGCGCGTATCCGCGGGATACGCAGTGTGGTATTGGTGGGTTGCTTCATGTCTATCAGATCCCAAGGCTTCTGGCACCGGTCGATCTATAGTGACTTTTATGGTCATGTATGCCATGATCCAGGGCGCTTTGTTTACTTCGTTTCTCCCACCAGCATAGTACAGTACATACCAGCCCGACACTTAATATAGAGATAATGCTTTCATAATATGTACTTTCGTAATTGTATTTTTATTATCTGAGCGCTGGTCTATCTCTCAAGTCGCTGCAATGCTCTCCAAATTTGAGCCAATATGTACACGTAGTAGTGATTTCTACAACGTGCACACTAATAAATTCGTATATTCCAAAAAGACCCGTTCATAACCAAAATTATAGTGAGCCCTCATCTTCAGCCTACCTAAATATCATCTTCAGAGTCGCTATTATCGTTAACACGAATGGCGCGCCATCGCCTATCTGTTAGATCTTGAGCAGCCGTACCCTCGCTTTCGGGGTCAACATAACCAGTGCCTCCTGCAATGCTCAGAGCAACTGGCAAAAAGACGAGTGCATGCAGGGCTGCAAAGACAACCAGGGAAAGCCATACGCGGAAGTAGTAAATCTCAAAAATCTTTGAATGTGTGAATGCCAAGACGAAGACACCAAGAAGCTTGGTAATAGTGATTCCAGAAAAGACAGAACCACCCACATTGACGAGAGCTGTCCAAGCACGTGCATCTCGACCTCGAAGAGAGTTTGAGCTGCTCTCAAGAACAGTTCGCGAAGGGAACATGAATGCTCGGGCAATGTGTGCGCAAAATTCGACGGATATACCAACGCAAATGATGAGATTCACCAGAGACACCGCGTTGAGCGAGACGTTAAACACCGCCATGGCGCCCATTATGTCAATGACGCTCATGATGACAGTGCTGGTGACAACGGCAGAAGTAAGCACGGATCCCAGTAACAATGAGGCAACGACAAAAATAATGCCAACTGCCGCACATAGAAGACCAGCAGTGAGCGGTACAATGGTCAGGTACTGGTCAAAGAAGATGTAGAAAACGCTGTACGGGAATACGTCAGCACCTGTTCTAGCCTTGATATCCGAAGCAATGCGTCGCGCAGATGAATAGGCGCCAATAAAATCATCTTGGCTGCGGAGCGGTTTATGAGCGCTGCGGAAGTGGCTTGCTTTGATTCCAGTCTTGTCATCGTTAAGTACCAAAGCTGCACTGTAGGCTGCTTGGCCAGCCAGAGGGCACTCTTCATCTGCCGCAGAGCTGATAAACTTTTCGAGATAGTGAACAAACTCGTCATTCTCCGGCATTCCAGACAAGCTAATATTCCACTCTGGCTCACGATCGACGAAACACGTAGACCCGTCCTCTACACAGCACGACTCGTAAATTGGATTCAACCACATAAAGAAGTCGTCAATCCAGCTGGCCGTTGGCTTGGCAATGTATGAAACATCGGGTCTGCGATGCTCGAGCTCCAGAGTGTTGGTAAGAGATAGCTCCTTACACGTCGTAAATCTTGAGCAAACCGCTTGCTGCTCGTCCCGCTTTGCAACGTCGACATCACGAGCAACAAAGTATACGGGAGGACCGACACCCAAGTACTCATAAACATCGTTGAAGTAAGGAATCAGGTAAGAGCCATCCGGAATTGCTACACGCTGATCAAGTCCAAGCTGAATTGTCGGTAGAAGGGCGACGGCAGCTGCGAATATGCCAATGAAAACGGTAATAATAACTACCTTGGCCCGCTTCGCAAGAATGCCCGGTGCATAGGTATTCTTAATGAAAACCTGCAGCAAGCTTTCTTCATCAACGTCCGCTGCTCTTCCTGTAGCGTAGCCGTTGCTGCCATCTAGGTGAATGCGAGCTTTCTTGATCTGTAGCCACGGCCAGAGTTCACATCGATAATCTTCCACCCGCATCTGATTGAGCGAGAGGAATGAGATGAACATTGTCATTTGAAGCACGGCATTAACCAGGACAGCACCAGCTGCATACGCAGCAAAGTTGCGAACAGCAGGCATCCCAACAGCCGCGCCGAGAGCAAAAGCAACTGTCTCTGTCATTGCAGAAAAGAGAATTGAGGGACCCATTCTGCCGACGGCACGGGCAACACGCTCCTCAACCATTTGATCTGGACAGCTGATATTGACTCTTTCCAGCTCATGTACAAGGAGAAAGATGTTGTCAACACCCACAGCGAGGACAATAAACGGTATCACTTCAACAATGATGAGGGTCGCCTTCAGCCCAACCCAAGAAAAGAAGCCAATGGATGCAGTAATTGACATGAGAACAATGACAATTCCGACCAGGCCAAGAGTCACCTTGGATTCAACCAAAAGTACAGCAGGATTGCGGAAAATTTGCTTCAGGGGTGTACCAAGTGCCAGGCAAGCGTAAATGAACATGACGACGTAGCTGATGACGACAATCTTGGCATCGGTATTGGTGGATTTGTTCAGCTCTTGCTCCAAGCTAATTTCTGTGTTAAAGGACAAACGGAGGCCTCTGTCGCTAGCCTCTTCCTGAACCTGGAGCAGCTTATCACGCAGGGCATTCTCCCAGTCAACTGCATGAGCAAACCCAAATGAGCCTTCAGGAGCATTGTTGACAACCCAGGTGACAGTAATGGCCTTGGCGTCAACAACATCATCCTCATACCCTCCCAAAATCATGTCGGGGTCAATTGGCTGACCAAAATCGGGTCGGCAGTTGACAGGGCTCTTGGCACAAGCACGAAGGTCATCCTTCCAAGTAGAGCGACCAAAGCCGCCGGTGGAATCCCAATATGCCGAGATGGATTGCACTACACATGCGTCATTGGCTGGTTTGAAGCAGATGTCCTTGAGGTATTTGCCATAAGTCGAGCTTTCCAATTCTAGAATGTCCTTTTCAATACCGATCCACCATTGCAGGGTTTCGTAGCTGAGTACCGGGGAAGCGCCGCCCTCGTGCGTGTCGTTGACTAGGAATACTTGCTCGGCTCGATAGAATGGGCCAAAGTTTTCATCAAAGTAGGCCTTCTCTTGCGCAGCCTCGGATGACGGGCTTACCCACAGTCGTGCTGGTTCCTTCTCAAGGTCGAACCTAAACCATCCAGCACTAAGAATGGCGATAATGAGAAGAGACACGCCAATGGTCAGGCCCGGAAAGCGGGCGGCAGTATGGCCAAGCTGGTAAAAGGCTCTATCGCACCAGTCATTCAACCAGTATCGTCTAGTGGGACGATCGCGCATTGCTTCCGTCTGAACCGGACCGCCCTCATCTTCATCATCGCTATCATAAGATTCGTGCAGCAACCGTGTTCGTTCGGCGCGGTGTCGGCTATATCTCTTCCAAGCAATATGGCCAGAAAAGAGCGCAAAGAGCGCAAACAGTAGTATGCAGTATATGAATATCGAAGCAAAGGATAAGCAGGGCAGAACCCCGACATGACAGGAGCCGGATTGCTTAACGGCAGGTAAGCTGGGACAGACTTCCGGACAGTCGACGCATACACATCGATATGCCTCATCTTCGTCGTTGCACTTCTTGGCATCGAGATCGAGGGGACCCATGTTAGGGTCGCCGTATTCATCTGGGAAGTTGATTTGAAATGGTGAGCCAACCAAGGGCTGCTTTTTGCCGAGGAACTTTAAAAAGTCATGATAGTTCTTGGCTCCACCTCCAATCAGGTCCATGGCTCTTGAGTTGGTGACTCCAAACTTGACCTCTTTACAGCTATCGTAAAAGGTGCTAGCATATTCCTCGGAGATCAGTTGGTCAAGTTCGGTAACAAGTTTCTTGCCCGACTTATCGGCCGCATCGGTAACGTTGACAAATAGAGATTGATCGGGTGAGCAGGTGAACTTGCAAAACATGTTGAAGAAGTTGTGTTTGCAGGCCGGACATGATCCGACGAGCGTCTGCGGCGTTCCGAGTTCGGACTTGAGGGCGAGCACCTGATTTATGGAAAGATGTCAGTCTGTGTTCCCCGTTGTTGGTGTATTGTCCATTCATATTGTAATTTACCTGATCAAGGGTGCAGCACACGGGCCCTTCGCTCCATTCTTGCCCACAGAGTTGGACAAGCTCACTACGTAGCCTTTCGTCCGGGTCTTGTGCTAGCTCGTTGTCGACGCATGGGAGCTCCTTTCCGAAGAAACTCTGTTTGCCGCATTGTCCTCTAAAGGCACATCGACCAGCCTCATGCTTTGGTGTGTATGATTCTGCCGTTGACAGCGCTGCGCCGGAGAGAATCGCAGCTCCCCAGCTCGTGGCGGCTTGGTGACGCATCTCGACGATGGGCCGACCGCTCGTGCTGCAGCGGAGACGGCAATTCGGTTTGTCCAGTCAACAGCGTCGAAAGCCTTTTGGATAGCGTGCGAAGCAATTCAATATTAGGCGACGCACTTGTTTAGGCGTATAGGCCGCCTATGTTGATGTTGTCGTTGTTGAATTGTATGAAAAAGGAAAAGGCGGGGAGACGGATGATGCTTCCAGAGCTTGTTGGGCAGCCAACCCATGCTGTAAGCTGCTGCATTAGCGCCCGGACGGATGCATCACGTTCCTGACGTAATGACCTGCTCACGCCACCCGCCTCCGCCTTGGACACACTGGGTGTCACCCACAGCAAGGATTGTCACAGCACGGGGACAGTGAAAAGGTGGGCCAGTTCCAGAGCCTTGTTTAGCGGTCTTGCAGGGGTAAACCTGCTGCAGTTCGGCCCTGTTTGTACAGTACTCGTACATATTAGACGTATTAGTGTTCCTTTGCCGATCTGGGCCTGTCTGTCTGCAGCCAGCCGCTTATCGGAGCCCATGGAGGAAACCATTTAGAGTAAGAGTATTTTCAATGAAATCATACACTCTCAAGAGTTTACAGGCAGAATGACCAACAGCAATTATAAATCGGTTTGCGGGAACCGAACACCGGTTGCCCAACCCACGGGCCTGCCTCAGCAAACTCCCCAGTAACACCGCAGTTTCATATGGACGGCGGTTTCGCAAAGACTACAGAGACAGGCTCTGAATAACTGTCCCAGTTCCGTTTGCTTTTTAAATAAAATAAACAAACGAATTACTTCGTTATCCGCATTTTCATGCCTTTTACTGCCCGTTTACTCTGTCGCGACATCTCGCCGTTTGCCTCATAACAGCCGGTCTGCACGTGATGACGCCCACCACTAGCAAACGTAGTAATCCTCTGTCGCGCTGACATTGGACATCAATCCACGCCTCTGTCAAAGCTGATAATTAAGTATGCAAAACCCATAATACGACGTCCACAATGTGGCCAATATAATACGCGACCAGCAGCGTAGCAGCCCATTTTCTCTCACAGGCTACTGTACACTGATACAAGCCTCTGCCGCATAATATGCCCCGCGAGCAGGCTGGAGATCCTATCCAGACGCTGGTGGTAAGTACAACAGCGGTTGTGAGACGCATCTGAAACTAAGGACTTGCCTTAACAGGACTCTTTTCGCACACTTCTCGACGAGGCACTAGTAGTCGCCATTGCGAGTGATCATGACCTGAAATCCAAGAAAGGATATGACGCTGCTACTGCCATCTTGAAGGACCTTGCCCAAGATGTCCCCACGGAAGAAGCCAGCGGGTTCAACCCAAGCGGGTTTATGAAATCTGTGGATGATGAAAGTAACGAGACCAAAGATACGCAGACGGCAACTTCAACAACTGGCGCCAGCCAGCATCCATCGCAGGCGCAACATACAGACTCTTCCGCTCCAGACGAGCCTTCTTCTTCAGACGGTGCGACTTGGCTCGCGCCGCAAATCACGCTTTTCAACGATGACAGCGAGCAAGGAAAATTGGAGCAGTTGCGCGGCATGTTTCCTGAGCTGAAAGAGTATGACGTGAATTACGCTTTCAAAAAGGCAAAGGGAGACTTTCAAGTCGCGCTCGACGACCTTCTCAATATCCAATATCTTCAAGCCACAGGACAGCAAGTCAAGGGAGTCGATGGCTTTTTCCATCCAGACTCACAAGCGACATCCAAATCTAAATCAAAACGCCGCAAAGGGCAGAGCTCATCAGAAACTCATATCGCCTCTGAGGCCAACACTGATATTTTATCAGAGTACATCAAAGAGGCAAAAGGTACGTTTCCTTATCTGGTAGAATGATTGAATCGTTTGACATCAACTAACAAACGGTTATAGAGCAAGCAGAGATTGGCTTCATTGCTGAGCGCTTCAACCTCACATTCGATGCAGTATCAGAAACCTACTACGACAACAACGGCTCTCAAGGCGCAACAGTCGTCGAGATTCTCGACCAGCAAATATCGCAGCGCAAAGACACTGCTGCAGATTCAAAAGAAGACGTAGAGGCACTGTCCCGAAAATATCGACAGGTACCAGAGCAGTATCTCCAATGCATAGTTCGCAACACAAACTCCATTGCCCAGTTCCAGGACGATCTCGCCGCAATTGCCAACAAGCACTTTGCCAAGAAAATAAAAGGGCAGAAAGTTGACTTGCACTATCGCTTAACACCTCTACCGAATGAAGAAATCGATGGAGGCAACATTTCTGGCACAAATAGCTCAAGTAGAGCTTCAACGCCTTTATCGCGCAGCCGGTCACCAGCACCTGGTGTCACCGACTTTTCTCAAGCGTTTAAAATGTCCGAAGCAGCTCACCAGTCGAGGCGAGAGGCGACAGCATCAGCATCACAAATGATGCGCAAGGGAGCCTCAAAGGGCTTATATAGACAAGCGGCAGGATTCTACGCCGAACGCGCGCGCGAACATGCGCAGAGTGCACTGCACGCAACGTCTACGGCTGCAGACTTGCTCGTCGAGCAGCAAAGCAGTGTTGATACAATTGACCTGCACGGCATATCAGTGCAAGATGGCACCCGCATTGCGCGCCAGAAGGCCGCCGACTGGTGGGATCGTTTGGGCGAGTTCAGGTCGCAAAAGGCTAGAGAACGCCCGTTGGTCATTATTACTGGTATCGGTCGCCATAGCGCCGGCGGTGTCTCGCAGCTGCGAAGATCGGTGGCTGCAGCATTGCTACAGGATGGGTGGAAGGTTGAGGTTGGCACTGGAAAGTTTGTCCTTAAGGGAAGACGATGACCGGTATTGACTTATGAGAGCCACGCGTGGGATAGAAATTATGATGGCAACTTCAGTGTATATTTTGGCGATATTCATGTAGGATTGGGTACATATTACACATCATAGGATGAAAGAAATTCTATAGGAAACAAACTAGACAAAAATAGAACAAACATGCAAACCATCGCCAACAGCTTCTTATTTATGCCTTTCCCGGAGCAAGTGCAAACCGCTTCCAGGCTAGCCTCGTGGAAATGTACGTGCTAATAACCATAGCGATACCAACATGTCCCGGGTGAAAGTCGACCCATCCACAGATGACAGCCGGAAGCACCATATCCAGCGCATCAGCCATCATTTTCATCATCAACGCCGACACCTTGTCACGGGCCTCCTTGGTCGCTGCCTCCCTCTCCTGCAGCTTCTTTGACCGCTTCATAAGTGCTTCTTTCGTTACATGTCCATCCTTCTTCTCCCCTTTGTCCTTTGAACCACCCTTTTTCTCATCCTCCTCATCATCAAAATCAATCTCGGCGCTCGGCACAGCTCGGTACGCAAGCGCACGGAACAGCTTGATGCCACAGCTGACCACGGACGCATACAGAGCCACGAACCAAAACATTTGTGCCTGGATGTTGAGGTTCTTGGTCACCTCGGGCCCAAAGATGAACACGTTGTCAATGCCCATTACATCCGGCAGGGTAGCGGACTCGAGGATACCAAAAATGCCAAGGGTAGACGCGGTCAAGACATCGAGCCAGTCATCAATGGCCTTGCTTTCGTGAGACAAGTGCATATTCCAGCTGCTTTGAAATGCCTTGAGGAACCAAAAGAAGCGCAGAAGCCGTCGCGTCACGTTGAACCAGCTCTGGAGCTGGAAGAGCGTCGTGGCCGCTGCGACGTGGACTTCTGCTGGAGTGTCTTGCAGGATTACGGCAATGAGTTCGGGGTAGGAAGTTAAGATGAGGCTGATTGCCTGAAAAAAGCGCAGTATACGCTCTAGGCCATCTGGAGGTTCAAATATTAGTGACATTGTGATTACTCGCAAGGGAAAGGGGGCCCAGAAATACAGCTATCCGAGCCGAACAGGATCAACGTTTCCAATCGGCCTGCCATTGTTCTGATGCTGAGATGGACAGCAGGAAGATGGAAAGCTACGAAGCGAATGAGTTAAGTGCAGCTCCTTCCAAAACCGAGTGCGCGGAATGTCGAGGAAAAAAAAAATTACCAAGGTTGCTAAGGTCGGATGTGACAGCACATCACGGTCAGATATCTTGCTTGGCGGCGCCGGCGACCGCCCCGCGAATTGACACGTTGTGGGGAGGCCGTCTCGGCCTTCACGGACACCGAGCCAGACATAGCGCGCCTTGAGTTCGTTTCCTTAAACATAATACTAAGAAAATACATTGATCAACTGGCTTTTTAATAAATCACACTTATATTATGGTTTACAAAAAGGGATAAATTGGAAGAATAACATTGAAAACATAGTAAATACAACCCAGCTAATTCTGGGCATTTTAGCACCAGCGTCACTGGCAGAGTCAATGGGCTTCTAATAAGCTGCCCGAGAACGCCTTTTCTAATCTAGCTGACACAATTATTGTCCTGGAGAAAGAAGCTTCCCCTCGGCACGCGCAGTGTGCTCTAATCCTCCCGCAAAAGGCGTGCCACCATGCTCCTTCCTATAGCTCTCCATTCTCGCTTCAAGTTCAGGTCGGAAGTGGCGGATTAGACCCTGGATAGGCCAGGCAAAGGCCTCGCCCAGAGCTACAAATGAAGTTAGTGTTTTTGTTTTCACCTATTGTTGAGGTGGCGTTAGAGATGTATGCTTACCGCAAATAGTGTGTCCCTCAACCTGCTTG
Organism: Lecanicillium sp. S3808; assembly: GCA_023628775.1. Taxonomy (NCBI): domain Eukaryota; kingdom Fungi; phylum Ascomycota; class Sordariomycetes; order Hypocreales; family Cordycipitaceae; genus Lecanicillium; species Lecanicillium sp. S3808. Next base: position 66,014 of record JAMAJY010000042.1, read on the forward strand.
GTAAGTTCCTGAAGCATATCAATTTCACGTTCACGGCCCTGGCCGCGCTCGAATCGCGACATAATCTGCTCAGTCCACTTGCTGCCTTCGCGGCATGGAGTGCACTGGCCGCAACTCTCGTGGCGGTAAAAGTGGCTGAGACGGCTGACGGCGCGAACGACGTCGGTGGACTTGTCCATGACGATGACGGCAGCAGTGCCCAGGCCAGACTGGCTGTCCTTAAGCGCATCAAAGTCCATCAACTGTTCATCGCAGACACTCTTGGGGAGGATAGGAGTAGAAGAACCACCGGGGATGACGGCAAGGAGGTTGTCCCAGCCGCCACGGACACCGCCGCAGTGCTTCTCAATCAGCTCACGCAGAGGAATGGACATTTCCTCCTCAACGGTAGCGGGGTTGTTGACGTGGCCGGAGATGCAGAAAAGCTTAGTACCCTGGTTACGCTCGCGGCCAAGACCGGCGAACCAGTTAGCGCCACGGCGGCAGATGGTTGGGGCGACGGCGATGGTCTCGACGTTGGCGACCGTTGACGGGCAGCCAAAAACACCGACAGCCGCAGGGAACGGAGGCTTAAGACGGGGCTTGCCAGGCTTTCCTTCGAGAGACTCAATGAGAGAAGTCTCCTCGCCACAGATGTAGGCACCAGCACCCCGGTGCATGTAAACATCAAAGTCATATCCAGACCCGCAAGCATTCTTGCCAATCAGGCCAGCCTTGTATGCTTCGTTGATAGCGTTCTGCAGAACCTGAGCCTCGTAGATGAATTCTCCTCGAATATAGATGTACGCGGCGGTCGCATTCATCGCTCGGCCAGTGACAAGGCATCCTTCAATGAGCTTGTGGGGGTCTTTTCGCATGATTTCGCGGTCCTTGCACGTTCCGGGCTCGCCCTCGTCGGCATTGACAACGAGATATCGTGGCTTGTTGTCCTTGTCCCAGTCCTTGAAGTTCATGAATGACTATTTGACTGTGGTTAGTTGCAACAGAGGCGGCCCGTCCATGAGGTCAGGTCAACATACCCATTTGAGGCCAGAAGGGAAACCGGCGCCACCACGACCGCGGAGGCCCGACGCCTTCACCTCATTGATAATCCACTCGTGGCCCTTGGTAATAATTTCCTTCGTCTTGTGCCAATCGCCCATCTTCTTCGCGCTTGCGAGGTCGGCCGGGTAGCGACCGTACAAATTCTGGAAAATACGATCCTGGTCCTTGAGACCGCCGTAGGTTCGCTTGGGAGTGCCATCCTGAACGGTGGCCAGACCCCTGACGGCAGTCCGCGAGAGATTGACCGCCGTCTTGGGCGCTGCTCGCGTCGACAGCATGTTGATTGATTCCGTTGACCGGTTTGAGGGAAGAAGACGTGCTGTGCGCTACTTCCACAGATGAGCTTCCAACTAATCTGAGCATCAGAAATGCGGGCACTCTGGTTGGTCAGTTTGCGCCACTCCTTTGACTAAGCAGCTGGTGTTAAGCGGTACACCGCCACTCACATATTTCAGCCGCAAACTAAGGTAGCTCTCCATCGGGTCAGTTTTGTGGGATGCTGAACCGGCACTTGTCCTATTTGGGTCGAACTATCATTGAAAGCTGGGAGCTTTGGATTCAAAGGACCCTTTCTCCTGTGTAGCCAAAACAAACGGCAAATTACACCTGTTTGCTTGCGACAGGCTGTTGATGCAATTGGCAGTATCGGAATATACTGTCAACTGCTACGTTAATAAAACAGGCGGCCAAGTAAGCACAGACATTGGACAAAATCTGGGCCATGTCGAGCAAACGACATTCTATCTTGCCTGCGATCGATCGAAGCGGCCCCAAACCACCAGTCAACTTCTCGTCCTCGATTGTCATATCCGACAATGCTATTCTACAAGGGACGCACTCTATAACAATACAAGCGGAGACTGTTGTTCACCCCCGTTGTCGTTTCGAATCCAGTCAAGGTAGCATCTTGGTTGGCCGGCGATGTATAGTCCATGAACGATCCCAGATTGGCGTGCAGCCCGAGGATGAAGAAAATGTGAACACTGGTGGCGTATCTGTCGGAGACTACGTGCAGTTCGAAGCCGGTGCGATTATTGAATCGGGGGGAACAGAGATTGGTGAGGGCACGCTTGTCCAAGTCGGAAGCAAAATAGGCAGTGGATCGAAGATTGGCAAGGTAATTGCGCCGCGCAACATGACATATTTCTGCCTCTAACTGATGGAAATAGAATTGTACGATATCTCCAATGTCAGCTATACCGCCTGGAACGATGTTGCCCGATTCGACGGTGGTATTTTCGAACGGATCACGACGAACAGACCGACGAGGCGCCTCCGATCTCAGAAAACTTGGAATGGTTAAACAAATAGCTGTTTTACGCCAGATGATACCCAGTAATCCCGAAAAGTTTAAATAACTTGCTTTTAAGCTGAACCTATTTTCTTTTTATTATGGATTTTCTACAATAGCTGCGCGGAGACACCATTTCCGGCATTTAATGTGTCATGGCATCCTCAAAGAGACGGCGAAGCTGTTCGCGCTCAGACTCCAGCTCGGAAGCGAGACCAGGGGCCAACATGAGAACACGAGCCTGTGGAATGGTACCTTCGACCAGGGCGTCAATATGCTCGCGGCTGAAGCCGAGATCCTTCAAGCCACTTGGTTGGTCGCCAAGATCGGCCAGGAACTTTGATAGAGCCTCTGCCAGGACGTCTCCGGCACTCTCACGCTTGACATTCGAAATATCTACGCCGAAAGCCTCAGCTGCGGCAAGATGGCGGTCGGGATTGGATGCACCGGTGAAGCGGAACACGGCAGGGGCAGAAACAGCGACGGAAACTCCGTGGGGAATCAGGGCGGAGGGGATGTCGTAGCCGGCATGCCTGTATTCTGCTGGGTTTTGGCCAGAAATGGGATACGACATGCCTGTACATAATTAGTGACTATTTTCAGCACAGCTGTATAAAATATACAAGACTCACCGTGGCAAAGGTGGACACCAGCGTTTCCGAAACCAACACCAGCAAGAGTAGCAGCTAGAAGCATCTCGCTCTGTGCTTCATAGTCGTCAGGGTCCCTGACTGCACGAGGCAGGTATTTGACAGTGCTGCGGAGGGCGTGGAACGAGAAGACGTCGGAGATGGGGTTCGCACCCTGGTAGGCAGGTCGCAGAATGGGGTTGGCGGGTCGGGGAGTGCGCTCATTGTACGGGATAGCAGTCCATGATTCGAGCGAGTGACAGAGGACATCCAGACCGGAGCTAGCCTTGACAGACGCGGGCATGGTTCTTGTGTTGAGGGGGTCACAGATTCCTAGAGTTGGTTTCAAGTTTCGGTGCGCCACGCCTGTCTTTGCCCTCTTGGAAACGAGGTCGAAAATAGCGGTTCCAGTAGTCTCACTACCAGTGCCTGCTGTGGTCGGGACGGCAATGAGAGGCTTAAGCGGCTTGTCAATAGGGAGACCCTTTCCAAGAGGGGCATTGACAAAGTCGAGGAAATCAGCGTCTGGGTAAGCAGTGTAGAGGTTCATGAGTTTGGCAGTGTCCATGACGGAGCCACCACCGACGGCGAGAAAGGCGTCGGGCTGGTAAGGGCGAGCCCATGCGATAGCTTCCTTGATGCTGTAATGATGGCGTTTTGTTAGCAATTTGCTCATGTTACTGTTCCTTGGGGCAAAACTTACGAGCTGTCTTTAGGCTCCACTCGGACGTTGGAGAAGACTCTAAATTCAACTCCTTCGCGCGTGAGGCCCTCTACAACTTGCTTCATGGCGTCAAGCTTCTCAACATTGTGGTCAGTGACAACACAGACGCGCTTGGCACCCATGTTTGTGAAATCCATGCCGACTTCCTGGGTTACGCCGGGACCGAAGCGGATTGACGACGCAGCCATCTCAAAGGCGTACTCCTTGAGGACCTCGTTGTTGGTGGGTGTAGCATAGCGACGGTTACCAGGCTGACGAGCTCGGGGCTTCATGATAGACTGCGCATCATGATAGCCTGGGTTTGAGTGACAAGGGCATGATGGCGGGTGATTGTATTGAATGGTGCGCAGCAGGCTGCTGGCACGCTTGGCCGCCTACATGATCTCATTAGCAAAGGTTGTAAGACCGGATCGTCTCATGATACATACATTGGGGAGAGTCCTTATTAAGGACGACATTTTGATTGAAGCTCGGGTCTTGTGAAGTTGAGCAAAATATTGATGATGTCGTGAAGAAAGGCAAATAACTCGTCTCCGGCTACTTGTTGTGTGTTCCACCAAAGCGTGGGGTAGGACCTCGGGTATGTTAAGCTGTAGGCGGTTGTGCGGGGGAGCCGGTCGCCGGGGGGCCGGAACACGCTCTGCCACACCGAGAAACATATGCGCTGGTGTCGGCCGGCTTGGCGTCCGCATCCACATTGGGAAGGGCTAAGTAGTGCGACTTCGGAACTGTTAAGATACTGGTGCTGTTCAGATGTACCGTCCTTTGATACCGTATTATGTACGGAGTGAGGTGTTATTGAATAAGAGAAAGACCATTACAAACTTGCCAATCGTAGGCAGAATCGCCGTCCAAGTCTGTCCAATGCTATTGCCGATTGGTGGAAATAATTCTTTGTAAACGGGCGGATACATGTAACAATGCCCATGTAAGACGAACCCTTCTTCCACCAGTGTCGAGGGGTTGCAAGGACATTATTTCGCGGAGTTGAATCTATTAAGAGTAGGTATAAAAGCAACGTTAAAATCTGACCCAGAACCAGGAGAAAACCTGGCCAAATTCGCTCCAGCACCATTAGCGACAGCTCATGATGCGCATTTCCAACATTCTCACAGTCTATGCCCTGGCATCAGTTGGCTCAGCATATAGTCTTCCCACCAACTTGAAAAAGATTTACGAATCTCACAAGGTAGGTTCGTGTCCTCATTATCGGATTAGCACTCGTTAATTTTTCAGTTTAGCGTGGAAGTTGCCAGAAAGGCCTCTCCGGAGAGTCCTCTACCGGCGCCGTTTTGGCGGAGACATTCCTAATGCCATATCCCTCAAAAGCAATGGAGGTTACGACAACATGGACATAGACTGTGACGGCGTGGATGACAAGGCGGGAGACTGTTCCAATGACCCGTCGGGCTATGGCGAGACAGCTTTCAAGTACACTGTTCAATCCTATGGCATTAGGGACTTGAACGCCAACAGCCACCCTTATGTCGTCTTCAATGAGCCGCCCTTCTTTAATCCTGAAAAGTATGGCATGAAGCCGCTTTCCGTCATGGCAGTTGTCTGCAATGACCAAGTTGTAAGTCTAGTATTCATATCAGCAGAACTCATCAAACTGCATGTTGACCGTACACTTTCACCACCAGTGGTACGGCGTCTGGGGCGACACAAACCAGGAGCCAACGACTGGAGAGACATCCATTTCCCTTGCTCAGCTCTGCTTTCCAACGAGCACTTGAATGGTAGCTATGGTCACGGTGACAAGGATGTGTTGTACATTGGCTTCACTGGCGACGAGGCGGTTCCTGGCAAGAATGGCGCCAATTGGAAAGCGAAAAATGTACGAGAGTTTGAAGATAGCATCAAGGGACTGGGAGACAAGCTTGTAGCTCGGTTGCCTGCTTAAGCGTGTTGTCCGACGTAGTTATAGGCAATTGTTGCGAGCAGAGGCAGGCTGCTTATAGTCACCTGGGAAGCCAGACGCCGCTAGCAAAATAACTCCGCAGTGATGCTGCCATCGGAGCAATGACAGTATTGTAGGGATAATCAATTATCCCTTTATTTCCACAAATGTGAGTAGTTTTGAGAAAATCGAAAAGCAGCATGCCCTGTTCTTACCAAAGCTTGCACCGCCGTCCACCTGTGGCTCCTTCGGGGCGGAAGGATCGGTTAGTGTCCGTCAAAAACCATGGAAGTATTCTCTAATTTTCCCTGGAAGAATGCAACGCCAAGATCTTACCCAACTAGCGTGTCTGTTTTAGTACAGTAATTGGTGTTCAGGGGCAATGGGTCGTAAGGCTACCTGCACTACCACGCACTATGACGTACCATAAGCCTGCGTTCACCAAGCCGACAAAGCTGTATGGATACATATAAGTCCAAAGAAAAGACTGCCCCGGTACTAAATCAAAACACCTTTCCCCTGCGAGGCAGCAATTTAAACCCATCCTGAGCAAAGACGAACAAGAAAAAGTAAGAAAAAACAGCGATATGCAGGGGAATTACGTGTTCCTTGCCGCGCTCGGGGCTCTGGCTCAATGTGTGAGAGGTCTTATCGAGTCACCAAATTTTGGAATGACGGACCCATCCGAATACAAGTTTTACGACGCTTCCGAAGAATGTAACAACTCCACAGAGCCTTGTATAACCAACTTCAAATACTGCAGCCTTGCGGCTGACACCACTTTCATTGATAAGAGAAAATGTCAGGCGGCAAAGGATGACAATTTGACGTGGATGGAAGACACAGAGGAAGCAGTGTTGTGGATTGGCGAGTTGAATGGACCGGTGTCCGTCCTCAAATACCAATCATACACACTCAGATGGCAGAATACAAACCCCGAGTATCCTACTACTTTAACATGGAGGGCTTCTTCCTACGATTCGGGTAGCACGTTTTACATGTACCAAGGTATGTCTCGTGGAATTGAATGAGCAAAGCAAAAAAATCCTGGTGAAGGCTAACTGATCGTTTAGTCGTTCCGCCCGGAGAAACTGAATGGACCTTTTACCCTAACACCATGTCGCGTGACATGCTGTCAAGCAATGATTACTTTGACTCTGGCTACAGCGTGGAGATGAGTCGTTATGTTGACGCGATGCTTCACTATGCAACTTTCTGGCTCACCGTCGGCCAACCAGAAGACCCCAAGTATGCCAATCAGGAAGAATACCAAAATGGAAAAAATGAGACGGACAGGACTTCCCTCTTCCGCTTCATGTCAAGTGCATCGTACGAAATTGTTTGGTCACAGACCCATGCCCGGCGGCATGAACGGGACGCCCTGCACAACAAAGAAAAGAAATGGAAAAAGGGTGTAGGGATTGGCGTTGGTGTTGGAGTCCCGCTTATTGCAGCAATCTTCTTCCTCGGCGGCAGTAAGTTTGGGAAAAGCAGAACGATGCAAAGGAAGAAAGTAACGCAGCCGGGAGAGTGAGAAATTCCGGCGTGTCCCTTGCCCTGCAGTTGAGACAAGTACTGCTCACCAAAAGATTGAATAAGGTGTAACCCAGTTGGTGGACTGTTAGGACACATCATACAGCTAGCAAAGGTAGAGGATCTTCATCTCGTAATATACTCGGGCTTGTATAGCGACAAAATAGGTGCGTTGACTTGTCTTTTTGAACAAGTCATGGCCGCCACTGCACCTTGTGTCCAGTCATGTAAATGCCCTATCAGCGCGCTTTATCCACCAAAGAGACAGCTAGGGGGCGAAAGAGCACCTTTTATGTTGTAAAGAAGTGTCGAAAATTCCACTTAACCTAGTAGTAGTTTCACATAGCGCTCAGTCTCAAATAGCTACGGATGTGGGAATTTGGGTCGCCAAGTAAACAACTCCGGGGTGAGGAACAGAAACAGTATGGCTGCTAAAGATAGAGTCACCCGTCGGACTTGACAGTTTTGTTCGTTGACGTCTTCCCGTGCAATAAAATTACTATGAAGCTCTCTTAATCATCATTACTATGCATACTGTGTTCATCGTTTCTCATGAGCAATTGCCCCGTGCTATTGCTTAGGCGCCACAGTAAAGGTGTAAGAACGGTCGCTGGTATTGCAACGACCCAGTACACCCAAAACTTGTCCGAAACAGCCCATCTGTTAGACTCGGGGCTAAAGTCAAAGAACGACATGCTGAAAACTGCCGATACAAAAGTCGCAGGAAGGAATGTCAGAGTCAGAAACGCAATGGTCTTCATAGAAGAGCTGTCCGTTTGCGCTATGCGGCCTATTTGCAAGGATATACTAGAGTCCTGCTGTGAAATAATGTTGAAAGACAGCTGAATTTCGTTTGCTAGTCGGTCTTTGGTGGAACTTGCACGATGCTGAAAGCTTGAGGTTATCTGTTCGTAAAAGAGGAGCCTATCATGAATGGCCTTTGCTACACGCCCTCTCTCCGTTCTTGAGCCCATTATGTCGGCTGTGAAAGACTCGTGCTGCGTTTTTATATGCCGAATAGTTTCATTGGTTAATGTCATTGTTTCCACAATGTGGATTGCGTGCCTTGCAAGATCGTGAAGCTGACGGTAGTTTGGACGGTGTGTTGTACTCTGCAGGGACGAACGCTCTATGGTTCTGACGAAATCTGTTAGTTTCCAGACGGCCTCGTCCTGCAGAGATATAATGTCGTTGAAAATTCGGTAGTAGATCCAATAAGGGTCCACTAGTTCTCTGATTTGCAGCTTGTCGATGACCGTTTCTTGCATGCTCTTCTTTACAATATCCGTGGCGTCGAGCACCAGAAGAGTAGCCTGATTGCCAGGGGCCATCCAGTGGGCAAACGTGTTAAAGTTGGTCCAAATATAACTATCATCTCCTTGTACCGTTTTAACAAGAAACCGCGCCCAACTAACTGAGAAGCGTTAGCGTTTGTTAGTTGGCAAAACAAGGCCGAAACTAACTGGTTCCTGCCACTTCGCCATCTTCCCCTACGATATCCTCAGATCCAAAGTAGCCGTTGGCTGCTTTGCAATAGTCTAGCCACCAGAAATCAGGGATTCGAAACATGTTTGAAAAGGCGGATCGACATGATTCGCAGTGGCGAATCTCACTGGCGGATGCGAAGCTATCTTGTTGGTCAGTACCGCATCATTATCTAAAAAGGCCACTTACACAAGCGCCAGTTGATGTTGGTGAGACTGTAAAAGAGAATGTGTTACCCGTTCTTTAACCAGATGCTCTTTCACACCTGGAAAACGGTTAGAATATTCGAGACTGCGTGATGGTCGAGACAATACGTGCCGTTGTTCCATAGCCAGATTTCTTGCAGAGAGCAATCTGCGCAATCATTATCAGCTTGTTCCATTATGCCTGGATAGCCGCTAAGGCAAGTAAGACCAAGAATGAGCTTAGAGAAACTGGTATGTCTCAAAATTGGAGCATGAGCATTTACGACCTAAAATATAAACGCGAGGCTAAACTGCATGGCCTCAATCTCGCACCGCCCTCCAATCAGCAATTCACACCTGGTGCTGCCGGCAAGCCCCTCAGCAGCCATCTAGCCCCCCCCCCCCCTGCAATGAACGTTGAGATGCAGAGAGCATATGCACGTCGTAGGTGAGGCTGAAGAGGTAAGACAAGTCCTGGTGGCCATGTTGCATGGGCAAAAGTCTACTTAGAAAAGAGACAGAGGATGCAAGCGAGGCGAGGATATGACATCCGATTATACCTACTGCAGCTTTTATTTGTAGTGGGAAGTATGTGCCGAATCTACAGCCAAAGCTATAACCTATACCCACTGGTTACACAGAGGGAGTGGCCATATTTGCCTGCTCGGGAGACTCATAGAAATGCTTGTAAATGTTCCGAATTAAGCACAGCTTCAGGCGCAGCTCTACTTTGGGAAATCGAATCGCGGGGAGAGACCTAAACGGGCCTTCGACTGCAGACTCCTCACCATAGATCACCATACGTGTCCGTTCCACTATTGTTCAGCAAACTTTTATGTTCCAACGCCATGAACCTTTACGTATGTTCAGTTATTGAATATTGGTGACAAATCATGGCAGCGTCAGGCGGACGGCTCGTCACCTTCTGCGCTTCCACGACGCGGCCTTCATCGGCTTCGGAGGGGCAACGGCGTGGGGACCCCGCACAAGTTCTCTCCAGCCCAGCTCTCGCCGGCCACGTCATCGGCCAGTATAATGAAAACTAAATACTATAAATTGGGCTTTGGGTTCTCTTCTATCACGAACTAAGAGCGGAAGCAGACACGAGTTTTCACAACTACAAAGGCTCGTTACCGCTTTGACTTTGCCAACCTAGCTGGCTGTCGTGCAATTGGGAGAGAAAATCACGGAAAAGGATAGACCACCAATGGCTCAACCAACAAGCTCCAATGGCAGGGTGAGAGCCCGCGAGGCCATTCCAGAGATGTACCTGGGAAGATGGCCAACGGGACCTCGCAATTCATTGACTGACGTGCCTGGTGTACTCGTTCATACAGAATCCATCCAGTCTGATCGCGACATCAATACTGGCCTCACAACAATTCTTCCAGGTGCCGATTGGGCCGAGAATAGTCACTTTGCGGGCATCTTTAGATTCAATGGGTGCGGAGAACTCACTGGATCCCACTGGATTGAAGAGACTGGCCTGCTTACGGCGCCGGTTTTGCTGACATCGACGGGCACGGTGGGCGACGCCTTTCGAGGCATGATGGAGTACTGCTACCGCTTCCACAAAGATGAAGAAGGCGAAATGCCGCTGTTCTTGTTTCCTGTGGTTGGAGAGACATACGACGGTTTCCTAAGCGATATGAGCCGCTTTCCACTGACCACAGAGCATGTTATCCGTGGCATCCAGAATGCGTCCTCGGACCGGGTACCGGAAGGAAACACAGGCGGGGGAACTGGCATGATATGCCACAGGTTCAAGGGAGGCACAGGTTCCAGCAGCCGTGTCATCAAGGGTGTAGATGAGTCAGGAAGTGAAGTCATTTACACCGTAGCCGCTTTGGTTCAGGCCAACTATGGCGCACCAGACACTCTGCATATTGGTGGTGTTCCTGTTGGCCATATTCTCAAGAGGGAAAAGGCGGCTCAAGAGGTGGAAACTGCCTCTGGAGCGGCAAATACTGCGAGAGAGGCTCGAAAAGACGGCAGCATCATCATCATTCTGGCAACTGATGCGCCACTGCTTCCCGTCCAACTTCAACGCTTGGCCAAGCGAGCCACGGTTGGCCTCGCTAAAGTTGGTGGCTATGGTAGCAACACTTCCGGTGATATATTCTTAGCCTTTTCAACGGCCAACAAAATTCCTATGCAGGAAGTTTCCATGTCAGGAAAGCCTGCCCGGCCTGTGCATCCATACCAACCTAGCCCGATGACGGTTCAAATGAGCGACAACGACTCTATAAACGGGCTGTTTGAAGGAGCTGCTGATGCTACCGAGGAAGCAATCTATAATGCATTGTTTATGGCCACGGACATGACGGGACACAAAGGAAGGGTTGTAGAGGCAATGGATATTGGTAAGATTAAGGAGATTGTGGAAAAGCGGTTGTAGATGCGGCTCTGCGTGATGACGAATGTCGCTTGCCCGGCATGGATGACACGACATGGCCCGCGTCCGACACAGCTGGGGCGCTGATACGTAATACTCGAGTACGAAATAGAACATCGTTACCATGCGTATCAAACGCCGCATTAGCCAGTAATTAAGTAATGAAATAATAATTAATATTAGATGCATCATTATTTATTTTTCACACTTTTTTCAGCTGCAAAATTAGTTTCCTATGGTGTAAGCGCGACCATGCCATGGCCCAAGATAAGGTCACACCCTAACACACTCAGGGGATCTTCAGGCCCGTTTTGGTGTCGCCAAAGACCCGCAGTTCGCGGCTGTTAGCTTGAAACCTCCCGCCCTCCTTTCAACATTCATTCCCGCGACGACGCCCGCTACCAGCACGAGCATCACCCATCGTCAACACTTGGTGCTGCCGCCTCCCCGGCCGCACGAGCATGCTGTGTCAATACATGTCGACCGCTCCTTCATGATCGCAGTACAGCTCCAGAATGGACCGCGCAAACGGGGCTGGCTCTGGTGTGGCCCCAGGCCGCGCTGAGCGATTCGAAGACGAGAAACGTCGCATCGTCGACAGCTGCTTCAGCAAAAAGGATACCGACGGCTCCCGTAAGTAACTTCCAGAGCTGCCCCCCGCTTCTGAACCTGGCCTTTGGAAAGGATTCGCTGCTTCGAGGGAGCTACGCTGATGGCTAACGGCACTGGTGTCTGAAGTAATTGAAACATACATTACCCATATCCGAATTACCGAATACTCATCGCATCCAACATCACCGCCACCTCCACAAAGCCGCACGCCCGACTCGGAGAAACCACGTGTCATAATTGTTGCTGTCAGAAAGTCTGGCCGGGTTCGAATGCACAAGTCCAAGGAGAATCCAAACGGAACCTTTTCGATCGGCAAGACGTGGAACCTCGACGACCTCTCCCAGATTGACTCTTTTACTGGCCCTCAGGTTGACCAGAATCAGCAAGCATGGGCTGGAGAAGTCGGCTTCGTTGTCACGCTTGGCAAGCAATACTACTGGCAGGCACAGACGGACAAAGAAAAAAAGTTCTTCATTGCCAGCCTTGTCAAGATCTATGGCAAATATACTGGCGGCAAGGCTCCTGAACTTAGCGGTTTCGACCAGAAGGAATTGGATCAGGTCCTGGGTGCCAGCCGCCGCCAAGGTACGGCGCCTCCCAGACCGTCATTGCCAGATTCTGTGTCAAGCGGGACTCCAGCCGTCTCCAGCCCTCCGCCTATGGCACGCCAAACTACCCCAGACGCACCGCGATTCCAAAAAGGTCCCTCTCCTCGCCCGCCGCTAAATGGTGGCAACTCTCCGACGACAAGTTTTGATTCGTCCGTTTCTCGAGACCGAAAGCAGGCACCCTGGGCCGCACAAAGTAACAAGAGCCAAGACTCCTTCGCAACAGCGCGGAGCGAAGATGCATCTAGTCTGCCGCCTCGTTCTCGCAACGGAATGGCAGGGCCTGGTGCCCTGGGGAGATTTGGTGATTCTCGTGACGGCACAGACTCGCAACAAACCCCTCCACTGCCACAGCAATCCTCGGATGGTCTTCCTCCCCCGGAACGACGAAGGCCACCAATGGACCCGTCCCGACCACAAGACCGAGACGTTGTACCACCGCCGTTGATGAGCCCAACACAGAAACGGGAACCCGTGTTTCCCCCTCCTCGAAGTATGGATAGGAGCCCGCAAAAGAGCACGGACAGTGCTGGCAGTAACCTGAACGAAAGAGGCGCTTCACCAGAGATGCGACGACCTGGCGACAGTTCTGTTGCAAGCTCTGTTCCGCCGTCGGCAAGGTCCGACGCCGACTCTCTTCCCAGTATGCAGTCAACGGTCGACGAACCACAATCACCTGAGGATGTGGACGACGACGAAGAATCTCGTCCTGGACTTGGGCCCATGATCAAGTCTAAAAAGTCAAAGGGCGAGCTTGCTGGGGTATTGTGGAAAGCAGCAAGTGCCGCTACTGCGTTCCGACCACGCCCTGGTGGCGCTGCAGAGCGACTTCGTATGGCCCAAGGCAAAGCCAACGACGGCCCAGATGGTATCACTGGTGTAGTTCCGGCGCCCCCGCGACCTGCGTCAAGAGACAAACGGCCGGCAACACCAGATGTGCAGCCACCATCAACACCCACTGGACCGGCGCCTTCTCAGCCACCAAGTGCACCCCCTCCCGCAGCACCTGAACCCACTGTTCCTGAGGTCAAGGTAACAGAATCACAGCCGCCCAGCGCCGCACAAAGCCAGGATAAGCAACAAGCTAAGGAGCCGCCGAAAGAGCAGCCCAAGGAGGCCAAGGCGGGCAAACCAGACCCATCCAAAGATGTTGCAGCCCGAACTCTGGTCTCTGGAAATGATTCCAAATATCTTCAAGCTCTCGGCATTGAGGCAAGCTTGTTGGACGGAAGGAGCCAGGAGTTTGGCAAGTGGCTTGACTTTTTCGGCTGGGTACCCGGAGAGCAGATGAGATCTCGAAATGTCGACGAGCTCAAGGTCGATATTGACCGGGAACTCAACAAAGCTCAGGCTGGTGGATGGCTTGCACGTTTCCGCGAAGAGGATGAGCGAGTTGATGCCATTAAAAAGGGCGTTGACCTGGCCATGGCTGAGTGCGAAGAAATGGATAACCTTCTTACGCTTTATTCCGTCGAGCTTTCGGTACGTCGCGAATAATTGACCGCGGCAAGGATACAACTAACACATCGCAGACTCTCTCAGAGGACATTGCCTATATTGAGGCCCAAGGGCAAGGTCTTCAAGTTCAAACTGCCAATCAGAAATTACTAAAGAAGGAACTCGAATCCCTACTCGAGACATGTGCAATTACCTCAAACGATCTAGAAGCACTCCGTCTGGCACCGCTTGATAATATGCGAGGCTTAGAAGATGTTGAGTCATCGTTGGTAGTTCTGTACCGAGCGATGATCAAGATTGATCCTACGCTGGGTGAAGGGGAGATGACCAGCGGGGGTAATGCTCCATTTGATCCCGAGCACTCGCTCGGTCTAAACAGTGACTACGGCAAGATGAGAATTGTGCAAGAAAAGAAACAAATGTACATGCAGGAGAGTGGCCATTTTATGCGCCGACTTGTAGAGTTCATGGCACGCCAATTCGACGAGGCATACAGCGAAACCAAGCGGGCTTTGGATGGTGCCCTCTCTAAGAAAGTTGACGCCACCCATCACAATGCCGGAAGAGATATTCTCTGGAAGTATAGCCCCCTTATGTTGTATGCCAGGGATGCAGACCTCGACAATTGGAATCGCCTAATCCAAATTTACCAAGACAAGAGCCATCCTCTTTATAAGAGCGAGTTTCAGAATGTCATTACCATCTGGCGAAGGAACGCAAAGAAGATGACAGGCGAAGAGTCTGAACTCCTCTTCACTTCCCAAGTTGAGAAACAACAAGAAGGTGTCGCCACAACAGCGCGAAAGCTTACTGTGAAGCGAAGCCAAACGCTTGCCAGAGCCTTACGTTCGCCTCTTGCAGACGGTGGAGCCCGTGTGCCTTCTGAGAAGCAGACTGGCGAGAGGTCTATGCCTTATGAGGTGTTCCTTGGCGTGCTTGAAGACCTCCTTCCTCTTGTTGAAATGGAGCAAAATTTCGTCATTGACTTTTTCCACGCCACAACACTTGAGCAGGCCGACTTCCCTGACTCCGTTGCTGCCTGCAGTCCGCGCAACCGCCGTGGCGGTGATTTAAAGCGACACCGGCTGATGGAGCCGGATCGAGAACTTGCTCGACGAGTGACACGGTCCATGGAAGTCATCTTCTCGTTCTTGGAAACTGAGCTACAACGGTTGATGGAGTGGGTCGTCGCGCAAGATCCTCTGTAAGTTTTCAAGAGACACCTGACGGAATAATACAAGATACTAACAACAGGAACAAGACAAGGAGTTGGCGTTTTTGCCACATTGGAAAAGAAGATTTCTGAAATTGGCCAATCTAATCAGGACTACCTGAACACCATGCTGCAGCAGCTGCATGACACCCTCGAAGTGCGTTTTACAAAGTTTGTTGACGAGCAAATACGTGCCATTGAGGAGACAAAGGTGAAGATCAACAAACGAAAGGGTGTCATTTCCTTCTTCCGCGTATTCCCGCACTTTTTGACGGCCGTTGAAAATATGATTGCTGGCGCGGACCCGAATATGCCTCTTCGCCGCACGGTTGACCGCGAGTATGACCGCATTTTAAAATCCATGTTCGATTCACTCATGGTCATTGCACGTGAGCACCCTGTTGGCGGTGTTGCTGGTGGTTCAAATGATCCGGAAGGCAAGGAGGCGCTCAATTTCCACATTCTGCTCATCGAAAACATGAACCATTTCTTGGAAGAGACGGAACCTAAGGGATTGGAGATCTTGGAGGAGTGGAAAGAACAAGCGAGCGCAGAGTATCACGAGCATATGGAGCTGTACCTGAGCGCCATCATGCGCAGACCGCTGGGCAAGCTGCTGGATCACCTGGAAAATATCGAAGCACAGATACAGACGGGCAAGTCGCCCACTGCCATTGCTCGACAGCCATCGAACAGCAAAGCAGTGTTTTCCAAGGTTGTCGGCGTCTATGACTCCAAAGAAGTCCGCAAGGGCATCGAGGCTCTGAAGAAGCGTGTCGAGAAGCATTTTGGTGACGCAGACGATCCAGCGCTAAGCCGGGGTCTCGTCGCCAAGGTGCTTGCGGAATGCGAGACGTTTTACGGCAAGGTAGAAAACAGGATTGGAAGTGTCACGACGGATGTTTACGGGGGCGATGTGCCGTTTGAATGGCCTAGGGCAGACGTCAAGGCGGCCTTCCGATGAGACAAATGATTCAAGACACGAGTTTAAGAAGAAGCTGCAGCAGGGAGAAGTCGAGTACTTCAGGAGCGAACAGACTAAAGATGTTTGAATTGAGGGCATTGTATGATTAACGTATCGAGGTGAACATGGTTGCGTTTCAAACAGTTTGCATTGGCTCGAGTTTTGATTGTCAGTGTTGGAATGTAGATTGACCAATAAGTACTGCTTGAAACAACAAAGAAGTGGCCGGAACCGATGGTTTCTTTTAAACGCATTAATCGTTATTCGTCTGTGTCGTCTATTTGATACCTAAGGTAGGTACCTTCCAGGGGCGTGTGTGACAGTAGGTACTCGCTATGCCGAGTGCCCATTAAAATCTACGCGTCTCACCTTTCGCGGGTGGAGACGCGTTGACTTACACTCGACCTCACGCCACCACCAGGCCAGCTTTCCAAGCAATCTCAACCGCGAAATACTGGCAAGGCAAAGTTCTATCTGAGTCTGCGCTGTGCAGATTCAAGCAGCATTTAAAAGACCCCGAAATCACCATAATAACCAAAATAATTCCTACTTAGCGTCCCAACATGACGCCCAAAACTCGCTCCGGCAGCGCAGAGCCACCAGCATCCAGCGTCGTGTATCGCTCGACACCAGTCCTCAAACAAGTACAATTCCCATCTCGGCGAAAACGAGTCCGGACATATGGATCTAGGCATCAGAATCTCGAGCGGGTCACAGAGCCGAGCACGACGCCGAGCATGAAGCAGCAGACTCTTACGCAGATAGAATTTGTCCCGAGTTTCAATGGTGACGAAGACGAGGACGTGGTGCGATTATCTGATGCGAGCGGCGATGAAAATAATACTAGCAAACAAGGCGAGGGAGATAAAGAGAATCGAGTTCCTCTTCGAAGGCAGGCTTCTGCGAAAAGCGAACAGGCTCACGGCGACAAAGGTGACGGTGAAGCAGAGGGAGAAGCGAGGATACCAGATACGGAAGACGAAGGAGATGGCGATGACGATGGCCCAACTGTACGACGCCGCAAGCGACAGGTTGCCTTTGCTGACACAGGCAAGACTAAACGCCGACGCACGCTGGGCGATGAACATAGGAGAAATACGATGAGCGAACGAGCTACTCGCAGGAGAACGCTGGGCGACTCACCTGTGGCAGCCAAGTCACGGTATCACACACAGACGCTTACGCAGTTGATTGGGCGAGGGTCGTTTATAGCAGATTCAGACGAGGAGTGCCTCGGCGATGGGCAGAATGACGATGGTTTCTTAGACTGGCTTGGCTATAACCAGGAAGAAGAGCCTCCAAGCCCAACTGCGGCTGTTCGAGCTGCTGCGCCTGCAACATCGCCAACCAAGACCAAACAGGCACAACCTCCACGATCTAGGGAGGAGTCTGTCATTCCACAAACACCTGTCAAGAGCATACGATTCCAACTGCCGCCTTCTCCCCAAGCTGCATCGCCTTCACCGGCAAAGATCGCGAAATACGGTGCGCCGGACAAGTACACCTCGCCATCTAAAAACACCACGCATGGAAGTGAGGCTGTTTTATCCGAGTTTCCTGGACGGCCGCAGCCTAAGAGTCCTGTTGCACCTCAAAGAACCCCATCTCTGGTTATTCAGGACTCGTATGCGTCCGAGGGCTGGGCTTCGCTGGGTGGTACGCAACCGAAATGCACGCCTTCTCAGACGCAGAGCCAGATGTATAGCACGCCAGCAGAGGCTCCTGCACATGCGCAGAAACCCTCTGAGCCTGAGCCAGTACAACCCCAAGATGCGCAAACTGAGGTTGATGTGTATCACGAGGCTACATCCCAGCCCCAAGCGGAAGAACAATCACAGCAAGAGCACGACGCCTTAGCCGCGCCAAGGCAAACACAGCTTCCTGAGGAACCGCGGCGGCAGGAGATTCCAGACTCAGACGATGAAGACGAGGACTTTGATGATCAGAGCCAAGAACATATTGATGAAGCGTCTTTTGCAGCTGGAGCCGAAACTCAGCTTATAATGGACCAACTCCAATCCAGCGTGCAGAAATGGACCCGTCCTCAACAAGCACCACTCCCATCATCATCCAACCCGTCTCCTCGCCCATTACATACCTCAAGCCCGATGCCAGGCTCAGAAGCAACACCACAATCCGCTCCTCCATCCTCCGCCAAACCACCACCTCCTTCAAGAAGCGTCTGCCACGACATCCCAACTACACCAACACTCAAAGGCGCACCAATCCGCAAACCTCTCTACCACCCCGCTGAACCAACAGATACCCAGGGTCTCCCTCTCGAATCCCAACGCGTCCCCATCGCAGTCCTTCAAGCATTCCCACCGGCCACAGCCCGCACTGATATCCTCCTTCCTCTATCAACCGCAACCTCCAACAACCTAGTCTCCGGCCACCAAGACGCCATCACCCTCCCCTTCAAGATCCCCGCCCAAGTCGTCCGCTTCTGGCTCCTCACTGGCCCTCTCCTCCGCTACCTCTGCAGCACAGACGAAGCAGCACATCAGCTCCCAGACGGCAACTGGTCCTACCCCATTACACAAGTCTACGAGCTCAACAACCCCGTCCACGAAGAAGACATGCGCGCAGAGGAATGGATCCACGGCCAAGTCTCCCGATACTCCTACCTTCCACCAGCTGTAGTCAGCCAACTCCTTTGGAATCTGCGCCACGCGCTATTCGACGAGGAAGAATCAAGCGACTCCAAGATCCCCTCGACGCCTGAAAAGGTAATGCCTAGCAGCAGCCAAATACCCAGCAGCTCGCCGCTACCAGTACAGCCTCAGTTCAACCGCCCTCCACCATCTACAATGCCGGCACCACCACCTCCAGATCGTGCGCGCGGTGTCAGAAGCAACACCGTACAGCCACATGTGCGTCCGTCGCAGGCCACAACTGCATCTCAAGGCTCGATAAGCACGCCTCCACGCTCAACTCAGCGCTCGAGACGCGGGCAAGACAAGGGCCTTGCCCTGGGTGGTGCAACTATGCCGGACACCACGTCTGCGGCAGCGCCAGTCGTGGGACTGCATAATTCATCGTCGGATAGTCTGGTGTTTGATGACCATGGCGGCTCCTCCATTTCAATGCCGTATGCAGTGACTGGTCTGGATGATGACTCGTCATTGGCGTCACAACTGCTCACGAAAAGCCAGATGCTGCCCGAGAGCCTGGTGCAGGATGAGGTTCGCTTCCCAAACGAGATTGGGGATTCGGATGATGAGTAAAAACACTTCATGTAAATCAACAACGGCATGCTACAACTTATGAATTATGACAATGCAATGTAAATTTTATGGACCGTATCCGTCGTCATTCCCTTTTGCTATTTAAACTCTGCTATGATTCCATTTTCACCTAAAAAGTCTAATGCCATCCAGCAGTACAATACAAGTCCCGTAACCACCTTTTTACGCTGTCATCTAATAAAATCACCATTTTCCTTGTAATGGTTGTCGGGCAAGATGGAGGATCGATTAAATGTTACGATCCATTGACGTAAGAATACACTACCCCTAGAGAATAGGTATTCTTTTGAGTACTGTGTGCCCGAGCAAGCATAAAGCTCATTTCGCTAGTGAATGTTTGTGTATAATGTTGGTCTAAGAAAGATGGAACGCTCCCTGTCCCTCCTTCATCGCTGTAAGGAGACGCTTATTCATTACGTCAAGAGAGGTGTAATCAGGCAGTTTCAAGTAATTGACACAAGTCATAACACTTGGTAGGTAATCATCAGAGGTGTAGGGATGCTCGCTGGGTTTGCAGACAACCGTAAACATCGGTGTCAAGTTGCGGAATCCTATGTAATGGTCAGCATCACTCAAAGGCTGGAAACTGTGGGCAAGGCTTACCTCCGATTGGCAGTTTCGGACTACCAGTGATGAACTGGAGAAATTCCCTTCGCTGCGTAAAATCAAACTCGCTCATTACTTGCAGCAGATGTTTAACGCTTCGGCTGTCCATGTTATAGCCGTGGTCGGCTTTAATCGAATCGGTGAGCGCTGTACAAAAAGTCAGTTACAAGTTCACCTCCATCCCTGATGTTGTCATATGCTTACTCTCAAGAGACCAGTCCTCGTCAACCTTGCCAAAGAGCGTAACAAGCTCGTCTGGCGTGAATGCACTCAATGCTGTGTACGGGAATACTTGCGAGAATCCAGTACGGAAAGAGTCCACTTGATGTCGCACACCAGCTCCAAGGGTCAGGTCAATCACCTTCTCCAAGTATGAGTCGACATTCTCAATAGTTACTCGTTTGTGAGAACCATTCTCTTCAAGCTCAATTCCGGGATAGCCAGGGAGTGTGAAATCAAGACACAGGTCGTCAAGTTTGACGTTGTCAACCGATATTTTCTCCGTATCAGCAACCTTTTGTGCGGGCGTTCTTTTCGGGTCCTCGTCGATTTCCTTCTTGGCCAGAGAAAATTGCTTGATGGCCTTCAGAGACCTGGCAAGACCCGGGTCGACTACTTTGACAGCGCCCAAAGATGGCTTTACCCCCGATGATGTGGTATCACCAATGCGGAAGAAAATGGGGTTGAAGTGGATGTCAATGATGCGGGAATCAATCATTGAGCGAGCCACAAATTTGCCAAGAATCTTGAACAAGTGCAAGATGCGCTCTCCATTGGCCGTACCAACTTCCTCACTGCTCAACGGCCGAGGAAACAGCCCAGTAGAGCCGGAAATGAATTCGTCAGACCTTGAAGCATCAACGTCACGCCAGAGTCGCAATTTCTTCTTGGCAAATTCCTTGGAGACGGTCGAGTAGAATTCAAGCGTTGGTCCAAGACCTGTGCCAACTTCCTCAAAATACTCAACCTCGAGTATGCTCTGCGAAGCTCCATAAAGTTCCATTACCTTGAGGGCAGACTCGAGGATTTTGAGGCGGGAAATCCGCACTTTCTGTCTCTGAAGACGGCCGAGGAATGGCCGTTCGTGGAGCCTATCCCGTCGATTTTCTTCTGCTTGTGCATTTTGCCACCTGGCCATTGATCGGGCATAACCGAACGAGGTAGACTGGAGGAATAAATGCCGAGTCTCAAAAGGAAAGAGGAATGGGTAGAGTCGTGCGAGGTCCTCAGACCAACTGGGCAAGCAATTGCTTGCCACGATCAAGGGCTCTTCCAACTGGCGATTCAATTTTGCAGTGAGCTTTGTGCTCACAAATTGAGACAGCGGCTCAACATTCAAGCTAACAGCCTGATGGCCATTTTCGAGCAAGACGTCCTCGATATTGGCGTTCAAGTCATGCAATATATTGAGCAAGCGAAGAATTGTCGCTGTCGTCGGGTTTTTGGCCAAAGATGGGGGAATGCCATTTTCGGATTCATTTTCGGCGTCGTTGTTCGAATTGAATGATGTTGATTCCGACGCCGCTGGTGGCGGGCCCGGAACTCTTCTGAATTTAATAGGATGCGTAGCTGACCAGATGCTTCTGTTGATGTGTTGCTCTTCGGCATTGGCTGTGGACATGAAAATTGCGCGGTAAATAGTAGTCTCATTTGCAATCACCTTCCCATCGAGGCTAAATTCAATATGCCAATCCTGTGGAACTGCTTGAAGTGCAGAGGCATATGACAAGGGCCGTGACGACGTTGACGGTGATGGCGTGCTTGGGTTCTGTGCTTGTTGTCCCGCCCGCTTGTTCGTGCTGGAGGGCGTATTGACCTTTGTGCCGTCATCTTTGCGTGCAGTGACCCTGCCTCCGGTAGCAACCTCCATGTTTACCGCTGACGGATCGGTGCCGTCAGCTTCGTCTTCTTCTTCATTCTCCATGTCCTCGTCAAGCTCGCCAACAATTGCGTCCAGCGCACTACTATCGCCAAGATCATCGTCATCATCTTCGTCACTCATTTGCTTCTCATCTGCACACTCCAAGGTGCTCTGTTGGTCTTCGTCATCGTCTCGAGGATGGTGACTTGGTGAGTCAGAGTCTGTCTGTCTCGCGTGACGGCGTGAAGACCTGCGCGGGGCTCCCTTATCGCGGGATGGGCCGCCAGGTTGGTCGGAATTCGAAGGAGTATTTGGGTGTTGTAACGACCGCTGCATTGCGCGCCTAGCATAAGGCGATGATGTGGGCGGTGGGGGCATGCCTGGGATTGGTGGTGGAGGCGGAACGGAGCCTGGCGCAAAGGCTGAGCGATCCATAAGCCTTGAAGATGAACCACCCAGGGGCAATCCAGCCATGGCTGCAAGGGCCCTGGAAAGACCGTCCCTCCTGGAGATACCGGGTCTTTCAGACAGGCTGATGCGCGGTCTCAGATAGTCGTCGAGTGACTTGAACGTGGCAATAGCATGGATAGATACCATGATATTCCTGTAGGCCCGAGGAATATTTGAGTCTTCGTCAGCAACGAGTCGCAACCGAATCTGTTTCCCGAGCATTGAAGCTGGGCTGATCCGGTTTCCGTCGAATGAATTGTGATGAACAGTGACAACTTCATAATGCTCTGACCTACTGAGCAAATCCTGCAGTTTGTGAATCATCATGCTGAAGGGTGTAACAGGTGAATCAGCAGTGGCTGTCTTTAGCTTTGACTTGACTACGCGGCTCATAAACACTTCCAAAAATGTAGCTTGAGCGGAACGTGCCAGTCCTTCGTCAGGATTGCTAAGAACTTCCAGCAGAGTTCGCACCAGACCGGAGGCGAGAAGCTCAGCACTCGTTACACTCTCCAGTACATCGCCGTCGAATCGCGATGCTAGATCTGTAAAGAGCGCTTTGCCTGCCTGAGGCGAAAGGTCAGCAGCTGAGCGCTTCAGATAGAACTGATCAAGCGCATCAGCCAGCTTCGTCAACTCATTCATTATGACGCTAGCCTTAGTCTTCATGTCTCGTCCGTGATCTTCATTCTCATGAGTCTCCAAGAACTTCTTCGCAATATCACGTATGCGAATTTTCATGGAACGGGTGTCCGACAGATGCCGGGTTGGAGGAGCTTCCGAAGATGCACTAGACTCCCGAGAGCTAGGCGCAGAATGATCGATCTCTTCTTCGTCGACAGGGCGCTCAACCGCATCGTTTTCGGCATCATCATTCTCATCGTTTTGCTCATCATCATCGTCTTCGGCCGGGGATTCGTGATCCTGCTCTTCATCATCTTCTTCACCCCCAACGTCGTGATGAGTGTCGTCGACGTCTTCATCTTCCTCATCTGCTCCATCTGAACGATTTTCATCATCAGGGGAGTTGGCACGATGGTTATCGGTGACCTTTTCGGGGTCATCTTTCAATTCCTCATCAGTGCGAGCTGATATTTTCTGGATTTCAAGGATAACTCCCTCGCGATACAGCTGATATCGGTAAATTTTGTCCAGTCTGCTGAGAAGTAGTTCTGTGGCTTGGAGACCGAGCATTACCAACGTTGGGTGGTCTTGCTGTGACAAAATCGACGCTAAGAAAGAAGCATACGGCACTGGAACGAGGGCTTCTTCCAAGATCGTCTCGTCCAAGTTGGAGAGCATTTTTAATTGAGCCTGTAGCACTTTTTGGCGGACACTCAAATTGACAGTGCTAGAGAATGCGTCTGTTAACGTAGGGAATATGATGAGCGCAAAACGTCGAACTTCATCTTTGCAGTTATTGAGAAGTTCGAGTCGTTTTTCGTTCGAGTTCAGACCGTTTCTAGCGCCGCTCGCGTGTAGGGAAATCGGAGCTCCTAGCAGATGGGAATCAACGAAGTCGCCAAAAGCAGGCTCAGCATTCCTTGGGAGACCGGGCAGAAGCTCACAAATGACGTTAAGAGTCTCGATAATCTGCTCCCGTGGGCGGTGGATAAGCGCCTGCATAACTACCACGCTGTCCAGCTTGGAGGCAACATCGTCGGTACCACTGGGAGGCGAGACGCCGGTCAAGATCTGATAGAGAGTTTCGACAACTTGCAGCTTGAAAAGCTCGGCCGAAAGGTGTGGACTAGCGCGGGCTGTAAAAGCGAGAACACGCAAGAATTGGGTGTGGATGCTGGAACCGATGAGGTTTGTGGTTCCGGGCACCAGTAGACGCAAAACAGCACGGAGCAAATCAACGCTCACTAGCTCCTCGAGCTTTGACGGTTGATGCTTGAAGCTTTCGACAATGCCTGAGACACAAAGAGATGCCTGCTCGACAACGCGCTGGTCATTGCTGTTCAAAACATTGAGCAATATTGGCATCACGTCCCTGACCACTGGGAAAGAATCATCAGGGATGTTTCGGCAGCAGTTGGCGGCAGTCGTTACAGCGGTTCTCTGCGTACTAGTAGCAAAGAAATCGAGGTACGAAAGACACGCTGTCAAACCGCCTTCGCGGACGATGCTAGACGGGTATTCGACTGAGATTTTCTCAAGGGTACTCAACGCTTGCTCGGCCAAGTCAATAAAGGAGATTTCAAGCAGCTTCTGGCACAGGACGGGAACGGCGTTTCCGTAGACGACGTTGGCTACACTCGCAGGCAGAGCTTCCATAAGGTTGGCCAAACAGCGACAGGCCAGGAGCATGACCTCTGGGCTTTCTTCTTTATTCATCAGAAGAACAAGCTCCCGCACGAAGGCATCGGGCGAAAAGTGGCCTGCTAAGTTATCTTCATTTGAGACGAGTAGAATCTCAGAAAGTTCTTGCAGAGCAATAACCTGAACGGAGAGGTCATCTTCACGTAGGTTATTAAGCAACCCGCGTAGTCTGCCGGACATGCTCGACATCATTCCGGTCAGTGCCCTTAAAGTGTTTGACAGACCGGCTCCGGTAAAGGCACCAAATGGATCGCCCTCACTATCACCAAATGGGTGGTTGCCGCTGTCATCGTTTTCGTCATTTTCCCCGTCATCATCTTCGTCATCTTCTTCATGTTCGTCCTTGTCATCATCATTGCTGCCGTCCTCGTGATGATTATCTTGGGTTGTAGCGGACGGTGCGGTCTCATGATTCTCGTCGGTCCCGCTCATTTCCGTGTCTTGGTCTTCGTTCACAAGCCGCTTAGACCTCCGAGAGGTTGCACTAGGGGCTTCTGTGTCATCTGATGCTGTTAGTAAGATCAAAACACTTGACAGATACGTATAATCTAGGGCCAAACAAACTTTTGCGATTTTCCGAGGATCTCTGGGACCTGCTATTTCTCTTCTCGGGTATAGAGATGGGTGAGGTGCTGCCAGTGATGTCGGAAGGGCCTGATTGACCGCTGCATTCGGGTGTAAGTAGGGGCAGGGACATGCTTCTGCGTTTGGTTGTGCTGCATACCTGGAGCCTTCCATCACTGCGGATGTCGTTCCTTTACGCCGCGGCCTGGACAATATCGAGGCGTTTGGTGCGGGAGTGGAAGGTTCTGGGATCTTTTGTCTTTTAGACCGCCTATCCGCGGAGGCTGGATGAGGAGCAGGAACGGACTGCTTGATGCCAGCGGATGCTTTTCTCTTTCGTGAGGGTAGCTGACTGCCAGTTGGATGTATAGCAGGCCCCGGGGGGTCTTGGTTCGGTTTCGAAGGGTTGGTAGCCGTCGAGCTCTGTGCTACCTGGCTCGCAGCTTGGCGGGTAGACGATCTGGTGATTCTGGGACTCATGAGCAACTGATTTTATTCTATTGCTAAAACAAAATGGTGAAAAAGGCAGGCCATGCGGCATCACAGAACTCTGTGCAAACGATTTAGGTGAAATACGGCAAAATAGCAATCATTTCTTTAAGAGACCAGTCTTTCGATCCCTAGTTCCAAGCTGGTATCTTTTCGGTCTATTGCATCAGGAGTGCGGCTTTGTTCCTGGTAGGCGGAGAGGAGATATTGTGTGAAAACAAAGAGCAAAGAACGGTCGTCAAACGAGAGTTCGATGTGTGGCAATGTGGCCGTGTCGGTGAATCAAACGCCGGGGCAGTTGGCAGTAAGTCAGGGGACGGACGGGCTGAAGCGGTATGATTCTGCCAGTGTCGTGGTCTGGCAACCTAATGGACTGGATGGACTGGCTCGACTTGTCGGGAGCGGAATGGGCAGAAAACCACAGATCACACATCGGTGCCACAAGGACCGTTTGCATGGAAAAAGGAACGAAGGTGGACAAAGAGCTGGAGAAGCGAAAAGGCTGGAAATCTTACCTCTGTGAAGCAGAAGCAGCTGGTGCCGGAGCAGCACGTGCGTTGCTGGCAGCGGCAGCGGCAGTCTCGTTGGGAGGTGGCACTTGGTTATCGCCTGCCGATATTCGTTCTGCCATGCCCGGACTACGCCATCAGGAGAATTGACGGAGGAGCTCACAGCGGGAACAGCAGAGACAAAGGGCGGCGGAGTGCTGGTCGCTTGTATGGTGGCAGTCTCGTTTGCGTAGGAAGCCAAAGTAGCTGTGCCGATGTCTTTCTACCTGTGCCAGCAGGAAAGGTAGATAAACGTCGACGTGCTATTATATGAGATGGGAGAGACGCTGTCGCTTGCTTCGGTCGGTGTGGTGGAAGCGGATGGAGTGCTGTAGTCAGCGGCCGATCGGTCATGGAAGAGGGACCCGCCAGCGCTTCCGACGCTCGATCTGTGTAGCAATCGGTAGGTCTATTGTCAGTGGTGGCCGTGTACGATGGCCCGAGTTCGGGTTTGCAAATGCCTGCAGCTGAGGAATTTATCAACGAGGTTGGTTGGAGATGTCACGTTAGGCTGGGATCGCAGAGACAGATGTAGGCAGCTTGATGACTTGTCGGGAGGCGCTGGCCAAGGCACCAACCGATAAGGTGATTCGCTGGGTGGCCTAAACCACGGCCGGTCCCAGTGCTCTCCGACAGCAAGACACTGTCCTTTCCCGCCCGGATTTCAGGCGGTTGTGCCATCCAAGGCCCACTGTTCTAGGCGGCTCACAGTGTGGCGTTTCCGGGTTTAGTCTGGCGTCCTCGCCTTGTTTGTCACCAAAGACAGACAACTCTCAAGGTGTAATAGCCTTTTACTCTGCGGATGGCATCATCTGATTTACTGGTGTAGAATATCCTCTTCTTCTTCTTTTTTTCTTTTTTGTTTGGCAGTTGTTCAAGTCAGGGTAGGAGCTTTACAGCATAAGTTTCAAACTTTTTTATTTTATTTTAGACTCGCGTCTTTCGCTTTTATTTACATGCTAGTTAGGCCTTCAAAGAGTCCGTTCCACCCTCATACTCCGTCACATCATACTCATCAGGGTAGCGGTCAATCATATCCTTGAGCTCAGCCATCTGTGCCTTCAGGTCAGGCGTCAGGTCCTCGTAGACATCCTCAAACATGGTGCGGATGGCGGGCTTCTTCTCCTTCTCGGCAGCGCTGAACTCGCGGAGAATCTCCTTGCGGATTGCGTCACGAGCCTCCTTCTCCTTGGTCTCATCCCAATAGCCCTTGGCTTCCATCCACTTACGGAGACGAGTAATCGGGTTGTCACGTCTCTTCCAGTCCTCGACTTCGACGCGAGCTCGGTACGCAAATGAGTCGTCCGATGTACTGTGATGGGAGACACGGTATGTCATAGCCTCGATGAGGACGGGCTTCCCCCCATCTTTCAGAGCCATCTCGCGGGCCTTCTTTGTGGCCTCACGAACGGCCCAGATATCGTTGCCGTCAATGCGGATGGTGTCAATTCCGTAGCCGATGCCTCGACTGGCGATACCGTCTCCGCGATACTGCTCCAGAGTCGGTGTCGAGATGGCGTATCCATTGTTTCGGCAAATGAAAACAACAGGGCATGATCGAGTGGCAGCAATATTCATGGCGGCGTGGAAGTCACCTTCACTTGCAGCACCTTCACCAAAGTAAACTGCCGTGACGCGGGCCTTGGAGTTGGGGTCCTGCATCTTCTGTAGCTTAAGGGCATAGCCGGCACCAGAGGCCTGGGGCAGCTGGGTTGCCAGAGGAGATGAAATTGTATGCTGTTTCGAGGCTTTGTCAGTTTCTGTGCAAACTCCGAGGCCGCTTCAGTAGCGGGTGTCGCGATTGGCAATACTTACAACATTCAGGTCCTTGCTTCCGTAGTGGATAGGCATATTCCTCCCCTTGCCGTAATCATTCCTGTTTGCGAACAACTGTGACATAAACTCCTTGGTAGTGAACCCTCTTTCCTTGAACAGCCCTTGTTCACGGTATTGGCAAAAGACAACATCTTCTCGGTCGAGGACGCTCGAGCTCCCGACCGAAACGGCTTCTTCACCGGCACTGACCATGTAGAAGCTGAGGCGGCCCTGCCTTTGAGCATCAAACATGATCAGGTCCATGACGGAGATGAAGAGCATGTCCTTGTACAGCTTGACAATCTCCTCCTCTGAAATGTCGGGCTCGAACGAGTTGTCAACAACAACACCATGCTGGTCCACCACGCGATACGTCGGCAGCGGCGTGTGAGCCTCAACATTGTCAAACTGGAGCGAAGAGGTGAATGCGCTCTTCAAGGCACCGGGGAACGAGACGAATTCCGAGTTGGGTCGCTGGGACACGCTGCTCGCGGCGCGGGCAGAGACGGCAGCGACGCGAAGATGCGGCCGCGATGCGGAAGCCGCAGCACGCAGGTTGACCCGTGACAGCATGCGAGACTTCATTTTGATCGTTGCTTGCAGGTGTCACAGCAATTGAGATGTCGAGTACAAAATTCTATGGCGCTCAACAAGACACTGGCGCGGCCGTCCAGTCTGTGGAAAGCAGTCGGCTGGTGGTGGAGGGCGGGCCGACACAGAGCGACGTCACTTGAGCCGACAAAACCCGTTAAGCCGCAAAAGCGGTAGTGGCGGAGGCCGACCCCAGACCTGCCCCCGGACAACTACCATTCACGGATTAATAATTTGCACAAAACAGACAATAAAGCAGTTGTGTAGCCGAGTTGGATCGGTGAAAATTTGCCGGCATTAAAGGCTAACTATATTACACTTTGCTCGTGGTTGCACCAACAGTGCTCCTAACTGCCTCTTCTCTCATTGTCCGTGTGATATCTCTCCGCAAGGATAGTAGCTCTGAGGTCACGTCGAACGGTTCAATAAAACTGACATTTTCCAGCACAATTTATGTACAAGCTAAGTCTTTCGAATAGATTCAATAAATATTTGGACACATAGCCATTTGCTGTATTTGTAGTGGCATCAATAGGGTAAAGGTTTGGGTGTTGCAGTAGGCTCTTTCACCTTTACTTCAGATAGTCTTCATCCGTTTGCAAGTTCAAACAGTTGATAAATAACATGAACACAGGTTTATATCTATATCTTTCAGCGCCAACAATACTGCATCTTACAAATCCAACATTGCTCTCGCCGAATGTCGTTTTCGCCTTAGCTCTCCCAAGGACCACACCACAATGCCAAGTCCTGCTGCCAACTTGGCGCTCATCATTCTCGCTGTTCTTACAGTGGTCACACTAGTTGGAATCGTACTCAGAACACAGATTGATGTTCTGGTAAAGCGAGTGCAAGGAGCTGAGGAGGAAAATACAACAGCCGAAACTACTGAAGGCCCTACCGAGACTGCCCAAGAGGGGGCTACAAGGTAACAGACAGCCAGCCTAAGCTCAAAACAAAGTCTCCGTTCGCACAGAAGAGTCACAAAAAGAAGAATCGAACAAAGAGGCAGCCTAAAGCACCGAAATAACCTTACTAGAGTCAAACTAAGAACCGACGGTTCAACCAATGTATTGCCGTGGTGGTGGGTCCCGTCCCGATCTGCCAACGCCGGCAAGGTGGATCTTCAGCGTCCCCAAAATTTCCAGGCGCCCAAACCTCCAAATCACGCCAGAACATCCGACAGAAACACACGCTTCAATCCGCGCCGCAGCAGCTCTTAAAGGGCCAATTGCTCAAAACCCTGCACAAGCAGGTATCAGGCTCTACAAAATGGTGGCTCGTCCGGCGCTCCGAGTGTGTCTCAGCTCGGTGAAATGCTCCGCCACGCAAAGAACCATCGTGTCGCGTTCGATAACCACATCAGCTGCACGACGCAACGATGGCGGCCCCGGCTTCGCAACCCAGAAAGACCGCCAGACACACTTTGGCTTCGAGACTGTCTCCGAGGAGGATAAGCAGGGCCGTGTTGCCGGGGTCTTTACCAGCGTCGCCGAGTCCTACGATAAGATGAACGACCTCATGTCCTTTGGTGTCCACCGTCTGTGGAAGTAAGCAGCTATCCCTTTATTTTGTGCCTCGCATATAAAAAAAATTACCTGGGCTAACATTCCTTGTGTTTAACAGGGACTACTTTGTCTCCTCGCTAAATCCCGGCGCGACAACGCCGCTCGGCCAGCCGCAACGGATTCTCGACGTGGCAGGCGGCACGGGCGACATTGCATTTCGCATGCTCGAACACTCGTCGAAACAAAACGCTAACCCCAATGTCCACGTCACGATATCAGACATCAACCCCGACATGCTCCAAGTTGGCCGCCAGCGATCCCTCGATCTCCCTGCCTCCCACCAATCCTCCCTCTCCTTCCTCGAAGCCAACGCCGAGACTCTCCCGCCCAGCATTGCCGACAACTCGCTAGACTTGTACACTGTTGCCTTTGGTATTCGCAACTTTACAAACATGCCCGCTGCATTGCGTGAAGCTCATCGCGTTCTCAAGCCTGGCGGCGTGTTCGCCTGCATGGAGTTTTCCAAGGTCGATAACCCGCTTCTGAACGCAGTCTACAAGCGCTGGTCGTTTAGCGCCATTCCTCTGATTGGCCAGCTTGTTGCCGGTGACCGCGATAGCTATCAGTATCTTGTCGAGAGTATAGAGCGGTTCCCCACCCAGGATGAGTTTAGAGACATGATTGTGGGTGCTGGCTTCCAGGTTGCTGGCAAGGGCTACGAGGATTTGACAGGTGGTGTAGCTGCCATTCACAAAGGTATTAAGCCATTGTAAAGGGCTTGTCTTGCAGGTGAAAGGAGAGACTAAAGACTGAGTATGGCGCTGGTAAATAATGTTGCTTCTTGTGTTTCCGTCGTGCAAGTCTGGCGCGGATTCTCACCCCAAACTCAACTTCCTAATTTTCGAGACAAATGTATACAAATGTAGATTAAATTTGCAAAAGCATGCACTTAAATTAAGTTATGGCCGATTGTGTTTCCGATTTTTTAATTCTCTCTGTGGCTAAACTCCAGACAACTCGAAAAATCTCACGCAACTCCCCAAAAAAATGCTCAAAGGCGTACAACCCATGGCATCATTAAGTACAAGTACTAGAAAACGCGGTAATGACAAAACCAAAGTCTCTCTCTCTATTATTATTAGAGAGATGCAGCTTTTGAGAAACCGTAACCAGCCATATAGCCATATACCAAGGAAGTGTGCTCCTCGAAAGCAGTGCCCTTATTCGGCAGCGGGTGTTGATGGACCAGCCGGTGAAGACGTCCCACCGTCGCCTCTGGCCCCGCGGCCGCGGCCACCACGGCCCCTATCACCACCACGACCTCCACGGCCTCCACGGCCTCCACGACCGCCACGGATGTTGCTCTCAGAGTCACTGGCTCCTCCAGCGCTTCGGTATCCGCTTGCACTTGCGCCGCCTCGACCACTGCCACCCCAGGTTCCGGCCCCGCCACGGGCACCACCCTTGCTCTCACGAGGTTGGAAAATCTTGACCCAAGGCTTGCTCCGGTCTTCCGAGGTGCGCGTCTTAACTGCGTCCGGCAGATTTGCCATGGCAGTGTCTCTATCTTCAGTTGTCTTGAACTGAACAACCTTGTTTGAGCCTCCCCATTTCTCAACGGCCACAATCTTCGCCTTGTCCTCCTCGTTGAACAATTCACGACACTGATCTTCGGTGCTGACGTTCATAATAAACAGGCCAATGATGTCAGACGCAGCCATCTTGGGGGCCGGTGAAGTAGCCTGCTCGGGGCCGTTCGCAGACCCATTGGCTGGGGTCGCCGACTTTTCGGTCTCCTTGCCTGACGATGCGGCGGCGTTGCCATTTCCTTGGCCAGGCCGAGGGGTAGAAGCTTTGCCTGGGGTACCCTTTCCTTGCTGATTAGCGGGCGCTGGCTTAGCAGTTGGGCCTCCAGCTGCTGGTGGAGGTGTAGGGGCGCTCGCAGCAGTGGATGTTGCTGGTGCAACCGAAGAAGTGCCAGGTTGCTGCTTCGAACCTCGGTGCGAAAAGTTAAAGCCTTGAGCGCGCATCTCGGTGCCAATTCGACCATCTTGGATCTCTAGAACTAGGTATCCAAAGGCGGCATCGGCCAGGTTGAAGTTCCACATGTTCTTGAACGCGCTCTCGTCGACTTGGCCAAGAGCAGCATGTCCGCTGACTGGGCCGCCGAATGGATTGCCACCAGCCGCGGTGGTAGGCATTTTCTCAACAATTTGAAGAGCGTTCTTGAGTAGGTTCTGCTGTGCCTCGTTCTGCTGAATAGCGGGCTCGACCTCACCCTTTACGGTCTCCCAGACATCGTTGAAAGAAGCCTTGGATGCGGCAAGCTTGCCGCGATAATGGTCCAGGGTCGGGTTGACACTGAACTCATTGTAAGAACTACCGTATCGGAAATGGAGACCGGCGGAGACGGAGAAATCGGCTTTAAGAGCGACAGAGAGCTGGTTCAAGATACCTTCGCGAGCTGGGGAAGCATGTGTAATAAAAACTCGCGTTTCGGTTGGGTCGTAAACTCGGTGCGCAGTGTCAACTAGCTCACCCATCTGGAGGAGAGTAGTCCACATAGTACCCTGTCCACCAGCGATGGTAGTGCGACCCTCGCCGTTGTCAAATAGCTTGTGCATGACAACGGCACCTCCCAGACCAAGCAGTCTCAGCTTGACACCACCAATCTCTAGGAGCATCGATCTGGCTTCATCGATAATGTGCAGGTTGTGAACCTTGTATTCAGAGGATCGGAACTTTTCGAGTACTCGCACATCCTCGCAGGCACCCCAAACTGTGTAGACGGGGACGTCGAGCTTCACCTCACCGCTGAGAAGAAGGGGAAGCTCAGAAAGTGGCAGTTCATTGGGCGGGAATCGTGACTTGATTGGGCCGGGGCCACCCTGCTGAATGGCCTTCTTAACGGGTTCCGAGATCAGAGGCGAGTACTGAGCAACGTGCTTCAGCGTCTTCTCGACAATTCTGTCCAAAGATGTGTCATCGTAGAAACCAAAATCACCAGTGTGGATGATGTGATCGGCGCGGGCTTGCTTCGCTAGCTCGTTGAGGGACCGCAGATTACCTACGGCACTGTTAGCTTCGTGTCCTCGGCGACATCTTGCACCTGAAACGGCTCACCTCGAACGTCGGCGATGCAAAGAACTCTGATGGGACCAGTCTGGATGACTCGTCCTTGGTTGGGCAGTAGCGGCGCAGCGCCAGCCTGAGGTAGACCACTTGCGCCGTTCTGGAGGTAGCCCTGGTTGTTGTACGATCTCGGCTGTGTCCAGTTAGTTATGTTCCGTCGCGGCTGATGCAGCGCCTTCTGCTGTGAATAAAAAGTCATGGCTGGGGACGGCAAGTGTTGGGGGTGCAGCTCGCTCTAGAAATCGACAGTCTGTGCGCCGGAGAGAGTTCCCAGACGAGAGACAAAGAGAACAGCAAATTGGACTCGAGTGCATTTGGAATTGCGCCGCCATGTTTGAGCAAACGGAAATCGACAGCGTGGGCGGGCCTGACAGCTGTTTACAGCTGCTGGCGGCAGTAGCAGCCTCTCGCGACAGACGCGTGCCATCAAGCAATAAAAGGAGGCAAGGAAGAAAACTTACCGCAGCCATTCTATCGCAGTAGGTCCTATACACTCAGGACAATATACAGGGCACAAAGGGACTCGTATTCCGCGGTAAAAAGGAGCGTCGGTCGAGTAGAGGTATCGCCTGGAAGGGAGGAAGGATGTTGGGCGGCGGATGCGATTGAGTGTGAGGCGTCGAGAATGGGCAGATGCACACTGAAAAGCGCTCTATTAGTAGGTACAAGCTCCTATGGAGCCAGGCTGGAGATAATTTTCTGGCGCAAGGGTGCAAGGGGAAATGGGCGAAAGAAAATGGGTGGGGGCTGGCTGGGATTGCCTGCAGTCGGGTACTAAAGGTGTGAGCAAGACTGGCTAAAAGTACTAGCATTAGCGGGTGACTTTGACCTTTGAAGCGTCACGTGTTTCCATCGGCGCAACATTGAAGTTGGTTACTTGCATGCGTCCACAATGAGGCTCCTGTGCATTCCTAGTGAAAGTGTGTTACTTGTGTGATTCACTCCCATATGCGCATACTAAGTGGGATAACTTGTGTTGTTGGCGTTTGCTTCCCACCAAGCATCGGTAAGTTGAGGTGCGGGTGCGGGTGCGGGTAGCGAGCAAAGCGCCATGATTCCCTCTTTGGGTGGATACTTTCATCTTACAGCCACCGGCTACTAACACCTTCGGACGGCCTCTAGCATGCCACCATATGTAACCAGCAGGCTTGCATTCACTTTCCGGAAGACGAATACAATTCAACAGGAACAACCAAGGATGGATTCTATCAGAATTTCCATACTAGACTCGCGACTGTCTGTGGTGCTGCATGTTTCGGCTCCTACGTCCTGGCCGCCATTTTCGCTCTCACCATTCACCACCACGACATTTCTGTGGCTGGCTCGTGAAAAACCTTGATCCGGCGCTATCACCATCTTTAAATGCCATCATAAAGACAAACCTTATACTGTGCTCTTTTCCTGGCCATTACTACATTATACTTTCCTCTTCTCAAGTCCCCTCCTAAAGGATAGTGGAAGTAAGGCTGCCATCTTTGATAGCACAGTCTTTACCTTACGCCGGCGCAACAAAGACAGTTCACTTTTAGAAAGCCAATGCCCATCTGCTTAGAGGAGCACCTATTTTCTTTGCTATATGCCAAATAAAATCTTTTGCCTTTCTCAAAATGAAGTCATACCTAGGTAGCATCCAGCGACTTGGAGACAGCCTTGTAAAACACGACCACGTGACGTAACCTGCTCTTGTAGCCAACACCCCGACGTAAGCGCAAAATGGGGGATACTTCCAGGTACATGGCGCAGCGTGGAGTCCTCCGCAAAAAATTAGCGCAGGTTCCTTGGAACGAAGGTACCACTTGAGTGACCTCCACCATTGGCCACAGGTACCTCAGTACCTACACCTCCCAAGACCAAGGCACAGAATCACCGTAACTCTCCCGAGCTCTCATCGACTAGACCGACCGACAAGTGCTGCGAAAGACAGCTGATCAGCCTCATTACGAAAGCGATATATGTTTCTTGCGTCTGAAGCAACATAAAATCCGCCCATTTTGCCGCATGCGACGATTAGACCGACGAAGTGTTCGACTCAGGAGTCGTCGGGTTGATTAACCCCCAATCCAGACACCAAATCGAGCGCGCCAAATAGGCGGCAGTGGTTTTATTCCATACATAACAGCGTCGCTTAACAATTCAAGTTGATTGGTCAGCGGACAGGGTTTTACCGCAGGATACAGTTGGCGGCTCGGCCCTGTATATGGCCTCATCGCCGCCTTCATGATGGTGCGTTCCGCCCTCGCCTCCGACATCATAGATGGGCTACCTGCAACTGCCAGTTTTCCACCCAAAATGTGGCCTTGCTAGCTTATATCTCTTGTGTGGAAGACGGGAGAAAACCTACCTTTCAGAATTCTGTACTTCGGCTAACCACTACCGACAGACGTCATCAAGGCCTCGTGCGGACCTTGGAAAATTGGCCCCTAGACGCGGCCATTCCAGCCAGCTCTCTATATCGGACCCGAGCCACCATGTAACTGAAGCGATCGGAACTCTATACGGAGATGAGGACGATTCTGGCTCGGATATGAATCGGCCCATGAGTTATGTCAGCCAGGGCTATCAAGAACAACTACATCGGGCGGACCGCACACAACCGCCGCGTGGAGGCTCGCAGTCGAGCATGTCGAGGAAACCACTCACACGATCGATATCGGATCATCCGTCAGATTCGAATACTGGGTCAAGTGATCACAGTCTTAGGAAGTCTCAGACGCTTCCTAGTTCGAGCGCCAGGACAAGCTCTCTCGAGCAAAACACAAAGGCCACTCCCCCGCCTCCGCTGTCATTGCGAAGCGTCAAGGCAGATGCATCGGGGTCCCAGTTTCCGCTGACCAACATCGATAACCCTAATGATATCGCCCAAGAGCTCAGCAATCTGCAGGCGTTGCGTCGGCTATCAATGGACGTTGGAAACCATATGGACCCAGACATGCCACCAATGTCCCTATCATCGATCCCAACAATAGCACCAACAGGCGATGACGATGAAAATGACCCTTCGCGACTTCTCTGGGTTCCTGCAGGTGTCCATCCGGAACTTGCGCCCAGTGAGTTCAAATCGTTCCTTGAGAAACGCGTTCACTCTATTCGCAGGCGCTCAGGAGAAGGTTTCCTTTCCCCCGATGGTGAAATAAGTCGTGAGGACTCTGGCTCGCTATCGAGGCGGAAATCGATGCTCTCTCATCAGATTGATAATTCTGGCGGCCGTGGGGCTTCTGGATACGTTGATGGGGCAGAGAGGTTAGAACGCCAGAGGTCAAATCGCAGCCACCATTCCCATGAGCTCAGCTTGGAGGAACTTGTAAATGACCCGGCTGCCGCCGTCCAGAAGCTGGCACAGGAGACTCAAGCTCAGTATAGCGGATCTCAAGAAGGTGCAGATGACATGCCGATTCTGCCGATGGCACCTGGCATGGGGCTTCGCAGATCTACGCGAACTACGTACAGGAAAGGCGGCAGTCTGCGATCCGGAGAGAGAGGCATTTCTAGGCGGCTGGCGCAACGACAACAAGACAGCGAATCCCCGGAGCCCATAAGTCCTCCACCTCCTGACGCACCAAGGGGCCACGGCCTTGTCAGAGTTCAATCGGAGCCAATACACGAAAACTACTCCCGGCCAAATCGCTCGGTTAAGAGGCAGCACAAGTTTTCTCAGGAGTCGCCAGAAGCCCTGGCCGCATTAGAGGGAACTGGGCCGGGAAATGCCACTCCGGATCCGCGTCGGCAACCACAACAAGACATCTTGCCTTTGCGCACAACGTCAACACCACCGGTTGTGCCTATCGACGAATCTCCGACGCAGTCTGAAGAACAGGAATCTCAAATTACCAAGTTTCCTCAAAGGTCATCTTCGCAACGCAATGCCTCAGCTAAAGAGCCATCCACAGAGGCTGAACCTGAGGAACAAACGCTTTCTTTTCAAACCAACCGCAATACAGGAATGCCTCCCTCCCATTATATTCCTGAGCAGCAGCATCAGCAGCAGGTCCAACAACAACAACAGCCACAGACTTCAACTTCTCCCCCACCGCCTCCACCACAGCAACAATACACCTCTAAATCAACACAGCCCTCCCCGCAGTCTCAAGGTTTAACATCGAGTCCGTCATTTCCGGGAGCTTCTAGCATGAAAACAGATTCTCTCACATTTATTCCTACGCTAAGTCAAGAAGAAAAGAAGCCCGACAGGAAGTTGAAGAAGGAGCGCGAAGACGACTCTTCAAGTTTTGCATCCAAATCGAGCGGGGCATGGAAATGGCTGAAGGGTGTCGCCGAGGATAAGAAGAAGGATGAGAGCAAGAAATCGAAGGCCAAAATTTCCACTGACAGAGCCCAAGATAATGCCAGACTTGATGTTCTGCAGACATCAATAGACAAGTCTGCTCCAAAAGGACGTGAAAGCCTGGTTCTTGATCGAGACTCGGTGGACCCCAAACTGCAAGAGGAGAGGCGAAGAGACAGCAATAGGAAAAGTGATTCCAAGAAAGAGAAGGACAGCAGCATATTTTCCACAATATTCGGCGGAAGCAAGAAGAAGGAAGAAAAAGAAAAGAGTACTAAGAGAAGCCAGTTGCTTCAGGTACCCGAAGAGCCTACAATCAAGCCACTTCAGCCAGATGTGGATTATAATTGGACTAGATTTCCTTTGCTTGAAGAGCGGGCAATCTATCGCATGGCACATATCAAACTGGCAAATCCACGTCGGCCTTTGCTAAGTCAAGTGCTCCTTAGCAACTTCATGTACAGCTACCTTGCCATAGTACAGGCAATGCACCCGCAGATGAACATTCCGCTCTCTCCACAGCAGAAGCGTTTGGAAGAGGAAGCCAGACGAAAGCAGGAAGAGGAAGAGTATTTGGCTCAGCAAGGTATGGATGAGAATGGGGACCGACATGATATCGATCAGTACAACTTCGACTATCATAGAGTAAGTTTTTTTTTTTCCCTTCCCATTAGCAGACAATAGTGTCCAAACTCCTAACACTGTTTAGTCCACCATACAATATGCAGAGACTGGGGATGGCTCTGTTGACTACGTAGACGATGCCCAAATCTACGAAGATGACCACGGCGATGGTCGCAACCATGGCTACGACTATGACGTCTCAAAAGACTATGGGAAGGTAACGAAAGATTATTACCAATACCGCGAGGGTTGATGATTGGGTACATAATTCTGGGTGGAACTGCGCGCTGCTACGCGTTGCACTGTTTAATAATACTCTATTTTTCTTTGTTTAACAAGGCGCTTTTTGGTGGAGGAGCTTCAAGGGAGATGTATGCATAGCGATGATGGAACTTGTAAGACTTGAATGCAATTGCTGCTCAAGAATTGAGCTTTTTTCACAACAATTTAATGGCAAGCATTGATATTACAATTGGAGCAGCTCAACAATATGCCGGACTAGTCGTGATATGGGCTAACCTTGCTCATTCACACAGTGTTTCAAGGAAAGGTAATGAATGTTAATATTTTGATATTGCAAAGTAAAATGTACACTAGAGATTGAGTCGCTCATAGGCACTCTATTTCTTAGGTTCCTCCTTTTCCTCGGGCTTAGGAGTAGGGAGCTTGAACGAGTCAGGCTTCCTATCCTCACCAGATCCAACTTGCTCCCACGCGCTTGATCCACCCTCAAAGTTGCGGAAGGCTTGGGTAAGCTCGAGTGGTTCAGTCACGATGCGCTTCTTTTCTTCATCGTATCGAATCTCCGTGTATCCCGTCAGGGGGAAATCCTTTCGCAGAGGGTGACCCTCGAAACCATAATCGGTCATGATTCTGCGCAGATCCGGGTGCCCAGCAAAGAAAACACCGTACAAGTCGTAGACTTCGCGTTCGTACCAGTTGGCGCCGTCAAAGAGGCTGGTAATGCTGGGAACGGGGGACGTCTCATCGGCATACGTCTTGACTCGAATGCGAGAGTTGTGACGCACAGAGAGCAGATTGTAGACGACTTCAAATCGCTTGTCGCGCGTGGGATAATCGGCGCCAGTCACAGTGCTGACCTGGGTAAATTCGGCAGCGGTGTTATCTGAGCGGGGAGTTAGCAAGAGGTCAGAATTTTTCTAGATGGTAGATACGAACACTTGAGGAACGCCATCACCGGGATTACACCAGAAGGCGGGATGTAGATGGTGAGCTCATCTTTCCAGACCGAGAATTGCTGGACGTATTTGGGCAAACAACCCATCAGCCACGCGCCGTATCGATGCATATTGTCGGCCTTGCTCTGGTATTTATCGGCCGGATTGACAATAGGCGCCTTGAGCTCGCCAATGTGATCTCGAGGTGCCTGTCTCATGTTCTGCGCATCCTTGGGCATCACCACCAGGTTTGGTGCGGTCGAGGAGAGGGCGCGGACAAACTGCGCATTGCGACCAGGTACTGCCTGCTTCGCTGGCCTCAAAGCTGAAGCGAGCGAGCCGCTTCGTGTAAATTTGGACGCCATGGCCGATTCCGTGCCGTGATGTGGCCAATTGACGAAACTGACGGCTATGACTTGATGATTTGTGCTGTGGCGCTTCAACTTCACGTACCGGTCGTCGAGAAGCGTATTAACTGCTCGCCCACCTTCTAAATCTCCGAGATTCACCCTGCGATAAGGAGGTACTTTAGTGGCCCTACCTTTCGTACTTATTCCCAGGTACCACACTAGCTTACGTTCCCTATTCAACATGGAGCTGGATCACGTGACACGCGCCGCTGACTAGTCCCAAAGAGGCCTAGGCAAAACGTAACTTTCTCTCAGACAAGAGTTTGGAGCGTGCTGGAACATTCACCTCTCCTGTTCACTATTACCCTTACGCCTTGTCGCGTTCTTCGTTTCCTCTGCCACACATCTTTGCCGCCTACATACCCTAATCATGGCACCTCAAGATTCATTTATAGAAGAGGAAGAAGATGTCTGGTAAGTGTCGCTCCTTCCTCACCCGTGTCGTGCGGGCGACGCCCTATTACTGCCCGTCTTCCGCCTACACTACAGCTGATACTAACCAACATCACAGCCCTCTCTGCATCGAGGAGTTCGACTTGTCGGACAGGAACTTCAGGCCGTGCCCGTGCGGGTACCAGGTAAGCTAAGCTACAGGAGTGTTTTCTCGCGTGTCTGCAATGCTGACAGTTTGATTGCAGGTGTGCCAGTTCTGCTTCAACAACATACGAAATAACATGAATGGGCTATGTCCGGCATGTCGACGAGCGTACGATGAAAAGACGATAGAGTGGAAAGTCGTTTCCCAAGAAGAGTATGTGCGACACCAAATCCAGAAGATATCTTTCACTGACAAGGTATTTAGAGTTGCCGAGTTTCGAGCCAGCATACAAAAAAACCAGAAGAAACGTGTCAACGAACAAAAACAAAAAGAAGTCCAAAAGCGCGAGGCGGAAAAGGAGAATCGCAAAAATCTTGTCGGCGTACGTGTCGTGCAAAAGAACCTCGTCTATATCACTGGACTCGCTCCTACCGTTCGTGAGGATGAACTGTTAAAGACCCTGAGGAAGCCAGAGTTCTTTGGCCAATACGGCAACATTCAAAAGATTTCTATCAGCAATCGAAAAAGTCCCGATGGACAACATCATTCGCTGGGCATATACGTAACGTTTGAGACTCAGGAGGAGGCGATGCGCTGTATCCAGGCTGTTCACGGCTCTCACAACGGCGATCGCGTCCTGAAAGCACAACATGGCACGACCAAATATTGCTCTGCTTGGCTGAAAAATGAAAAATGCAATAACCCAGGTTGCATGTTTCTCCATGAACAGGGCGATGAGGAGGACAGCTATACACGACAGGACCTCTCGTCCATGAACACGATCCACACGCAACGACCTTTCCCGGGTGGCGGAGGATCCTCAAGAGCGGCTTCCCGACAGCAGGGCCCTCAGCCTACGCCGCCACCAGCTCCTGCACCAGCCCCAGCCGCGGCACCTTCCGCTCCTGCAACTCAAAATATGGCGCGCTCGTCAAGCAAGGATGGGTCAGATGCCGGACCGGTAGACTCTTCTGCCCTTCCGTCTTCCGCAAACTGGGCTCGACTCCCTCAACGCAGTCGCCGTGGAAGTTACGCTGCCAGTGGTGGCGCTTCAAGCCCAGCTGTTTCGATGTCGGCTCCTGCAACTGCGGAGACCGCTAGTACCGAAGAACCTGAGCCTTCAGGCTCTACATCAGCCGTATCAAAGTCAAAGGCATCTGAGACCACTCAAGAGCGTCCTGTCGCAGACCATACACCCACCCGATCTATCAAGGCGTTGTTAGACGTCCTCAATGAGTGCACACTCCCTGACTTTCGGCAAACAGACGGAGCTTCTGGACCACCAATGTTTGATATTCGAGGTGGTGAGAAACGCAAAGCTATGCGTGAGGACA
This sequence comes from Lecanicillium sp. S3808, assembly GCA_023628775.1. Lineage (NCBI taxonomy): Eukaryota > Fungi > Ascomycota > Sordariomycetes > Hypocreales > Cordycipitaceae > Lecanicillium > Lecanicillium sp. S3808. Next base: position 107,558 of record JAMAJY010000042.1, read on the forward strand.
AGGATTCACGAGTTGGCACTGAGCATGAACAGAACATTGAAGGCCACGACCATTCTGAAGGTGAAGCCGATACAGGAGGTAGCCTCGCCTTGGGCGGTGAGCCTGACGAACGCGATCGTCTAGCGGACGGCCACTCTTTCGACCAGAGACAAGGAATGGCACCAATCCAAAGAAGCATGACAGATGGTGTCTTTAGTCCCACTCTTAGCACCTCTAGCTTCGGTCAAGGCCCGGCAAGTGGCCCAGGACGCTCCATGACTCCTCAGCAGCTCATGTCTCTCCGTTCGCAAACCGGCTATGGTGATCAGTACTCTCCAAACATGAGCCAAAGTAACGCTTTCCAGGGACAGGGCCACAGTCGTCAATCTTCACGATTCAGCTTTGCCAATGAGAATTCAAGCTCCTCGACCAATGTCAAACTGGCAGCGAACCCCCGCATCATGGCTCAGCAATCATCAATGATGCCTAGCTCGTTTCAATCGCAGGGCAACAGCCAATTCTATGCCAGCTCAATGCCGGGACCCCCGCCGGGGCTGAAGTCGACTGGTACCCCTCCAAGCATGTTTGCTCAGGGCTTTGGATCATCCGGCTATAATATGCCCAAGGACAATTCAAACGATTTACTACAGAGCCTTATTGGACGCAATCGGGGTGGTAACCAGCCCCATGACGGAAAGCGTGAGTCTTTAATTTCTTCTTTGTCAAACCAGTACCCACCACCCTCAACCTCCACCCCAGCTCCTGCTTCCGGTCTCCTGGCATCGCTCTATGGAAACCAACCTGGAGCCTTCCAAGAATATGGTCCGAAGCAGAAGAAGAAGGGGAAGAAGCATAGGCATGCTAACACTTCCTCCTCGGGGGGGAGTGGCTTAGTAGATCTTGCAGACCCGAGCATCCTCCAAGCCAGGATGCAGCAGCAATCGCAGAGCAATGCCGGAGTTGGACAGGGGGGGCTGTTCGGAGGCCAAAATCAAGGTGGGTACAACCCCAATGTGATGTATAATGCAGGATATACCAGATGGTAGTTTTTTGGGGGCGTTGTATCATTATCAGAAGTGGAATTTCTGTGATCAATGGTTTGGAAGCAATGCGGAGGCGTTTTGCTTTTATGTTTTTGTCTCTTTTTTTTTCTTTGGTAAAGCTTTACTTTACCAATAGCATGGGATCTACTTTTTGATCAAACAGGCGTTTGCGAGATCTAGGTCACTCAAGGTGAGGGCCAGAGATAGGCAACAAGGCATGGCATCGGTTGTTTTGCTTGTCTGATTCGGCATATCCCGCGTCGGATAATTTCGCATTACAAGCCGTTATATATATTATTATTGGAAGTTCCATGACGCGGTCAGGGAGCTACACTACATGGTTCAGTGGTTATGGGGTCAAGTCAGGCAAGCCACCATCGTCTTCCACACATCCCTCATGTACGTTAACAGTTCGTCTGGACCCTTACAGTTGGGGTCTCAGTGGTCGCAATATAGCACCATTATCCCTTTTCTCTCAACATGTTGACTTATTCTCGTGTCCACTGTGGAAGGCGATGATGCGAGCCGTAGCACAAGACTTCCCATGCATCCTGTATTTAATACTTTGATAATTCTGTCGTAGCTGGCTTGTTTACTCGCGCTGCATTTTGTATTCAGACTTTGAGCTTCAACAGCTAACACGTTTGTTTCGCAGAAGACGACCTCCCTTCGCTTGCTGAGGCGACCAGCACTGTAGATGCTCTGGTTTCGGACGGACCTGACGATTCACTATATGGAGATGTCACTAATGCGCCCTTTGTGCAACCATCTTCACAGCTTGATGCTACCAAATACGCGTCTACATCAACTCATGGTTCATCGGCACGGCCACCGCCCGGTTTTGAAACGGGGTCAACAGCACCAGCTATATTGGAAAGTGGTAATGTCATTGCGCAGCCTCCTGGTCAGCCGAAGCAAACGAGCCAGCCCGTACTGGCCGATGAAGAATTTCCTGCTCTAGGGGCGCCAAAGCCTGCGAAAGATAAGCACATCGTCCCTGCTGTGCCCAAACTTCCTCTGCCTAAAGTTGCATCTCAGGTCAGGACCAGCAGTGGTAAGCAGTCGGAAAAAACGGAAAACACAGCAGAAAGCCGTCGTGCATCTGTCAATCAAATTGCTGAAGGAGAAGGATTCGACGTTGACAAAGAAGAACCTGACAACTCTGCTGTTTCGACGCCACGGGGACCAAAAGCTCTTCGCGTTGCTCCTCAGTCAAAGAATGAGCCTCCAGCAGTGTCCTCGCCGGTGACATCTGTGGCATCGCGAGTCATTTCCGCGGCGCAGAGACCAGAGACACCGGCGAGTGAGGCCCCTAGTGATAGTGCATCAGTCGTCTCGGCGTCTGTTTCCGCTTCTCGGGCAGGGTCACCTCCACCAAGCAGAGTTGGCAGTGCCGCAGTCAGGGCGACTACAAAGAGCCAACAGCGCAAGCAACGCAAAGAAGCTCTGAGACAGGAAACCAAAACGATAGCTGAAGCTCAACGACAAGAACCAGAAGAGCATGCTCCCGTACTTGGCCGCAAGAAGAAGCAAAAGAAAGACAAACCTGCGAAAGAAGAGCCTGTTGACAGCGCACCAGCCAAGGAGGAGCAGGGACAAGTGCCCGATGAGGCAACTTCTATAGAACCGCCTAAAGAAGCTGCCAAACTGACAAAGGAAGAAGCCACGGATGAATTTGTCGAGACTCAAGCTCAGACGCAGGTTCAAGAGCCAGGCTCCCCGGCTGTTCAACCTAAGAAGGCGTCCAAGGCTAGTGGCAAGGCCAAGGAAAAGGAGACAAGGTCACCGACGCCTGAGCCACCAGCACCAGCAACTGCTGCGGTAGCAGATTCGACAGTCACGCCAGAGGAGGAGGAGGAGGAGGAGGAGGAAGGAAAGCCGCCTTCTGGTCCAGCTGCTATCTTTGCGGACATACGCGACGGCCTGTGGACGAGTGCACTCGAGCATCTTCATCTGCTCAAGCCTGTATCAAGCGGCCTACGCAGGGGCAATTCGTCTGGTCAGACGGGTTCGGGCATAAGGAGGACAGAATACTGCAAAGACAATGCATGCAAGTGCGGAGAAATTCAGCCCGAGGACATCGCCGCGCTTCGTGCTGGTAGCGCCGTGCGAAAACAGTTTCATGTCGACGGCAGCAGAATGCTCATCACGCCAAATGGAGACTGCGTGAGGGGCCTGACAGCCGAAGAAGAGGAAGACTTTCTCAGCCTTCAAGCCGCGGTTGCTGAAACAGCAGAACATCCTGGGGCATTCGTCGCGCCCAGACACCAGTCCGGCACGGGCGCTTTCTCGCTTATTAAAGGCCGCGCCGTTCCCAATGGTCGCCCTAACATTTTCCCAGCAACATCCAAGCCGCAGGCCCAGGATCCAGTTGGCAAGTTGCAACGCGAAGACGCTTTGAGCTATATCAATCAGTATGTTCTCCCACGCCTCAACATTGGGATGAGCCAAAACACTGCAGGAAAAGGTGGTGGAACATCTCCATCGCGTGATGCCGCGGCTGCAAGCCTCAATTCTCTCGCGCCGTACTTTTACGGCCCGGATGCTGCAGCAGGGGTGGGCATTTACAGCTCTGCTTCTGATGCCGGCACACCTCGGGCGATGCACGACTTTGGGGCACCACCTGGTGGCAACGGCGATGAAAATGGCAAAGGACCATCAGGAGCAGTAAGCAGCTTGCCACTCATGACTGTTGAAGAGGCCGAGTCATCACTCGCGGCTGCGCGTAAGGAAACAGACAAGCTTGAAAAGGGACTCAATGCGGTTATCCGTCGTAACAAGAGGCTTCTGGTTAGTGGAGGGAGCTAAAGACGACAGATTGGAAGAAAAGAAAGGCCATCGGGCGAGGGGTGAAGATGTACGATTGTATGTGTACAACATGAAGAGCATGATACCCGACAGACCAGCATTGTAAGAGTAGCGGACCGGCGCATCAGAATTAGTTTTTTACAATACCAGTGAGCATGCCAAGCGCTGCCAATTATAATTTCCAATCTCTTTTTTTTATTTCATACCAGGTGTCACCAGTAGATGACGTACGCTTAAACGCTAGTAAATGCTACAAGATGCCACCGAATCTGCGCCAATTCAAGTGCTTTCATACCTGCGTATCCGCCTCCTCTAACGACTGCCTCAGCCTCACAGTAAGCCGATCAAGCACCCACTCACTTTCTTCTTGGTCCGCAGTCAAAGGACTCCGATTCCCGACCCAAGACCACTTGAATGAGCCCTTTTCACGATGGTGCTCCTCCTGCTCGCTCGTCTTGTGGCCCCGCTTGTCGTCCGGCCGCGCCTGGCGATGCGTGCTAGCGTTACGCTCGTCTTCACCCAGTAGCCAGAGGAACCAAGCCCATTCTTCAAAGGTGTACCGGCGGGGCTTGTCCTCGCGCAAATGCTTTGTTACGGCTTGGATCTCGGAAATGAGAAGGAGCTGGAATTCGCGGCCGGCGGGGAGCTCGTTGAGCGGGTGGATGTGTGGGCGGGCGATGTCGGTGGTTACGGCTGCTGCGTGGCGGATGCGGGAGACGACGTGGTGTAGACGACGGGGCTGTTCTGAGGATGATTTGGAGTTGGAGGGTTTACGGTGGTTCGAGGCGGAAGTGTTGTTGGTGGTTGAACTGGAGGGTTGTTGGTTGGCTTCGGCGTCTTGGGTGTGGTTACCTTGGAGTGCGTCGCCTAGGGCTGCGAGCTTGTCTCTTGGAAGAATGGTGATTGCACCGAGACGCAGGGTTGAGTCTTTGATAAATTTGACAACGGTGTCTTCGGCGTTGGAGATGAGGACGGTCATGGTTGGTAGAGCTAGGAGAGACCAGAAGACGAAAAAGGACTTGCCGGCGTTGGAGATGGGTGTTCGGTCGCCGTAGCCGATGGTGGTGAGTGAAACGAAGCACAGGTAGAAGGAATCGAAATATCCCCAATCTGGCTGATACGTCTTTTCCGTCTCCCAGAAGATGAGGGCGCCTATGAGCCATAGGGCAATCCAGGTGCATGTTGATGTCACCATGGCCATCCACCGTCTCCGGGTCATGGCACGGTCCTGGATGCTGCGCATTAGTTCGAATTCAGCTTTGCGGCGGTCATACTCGCTAGTGGTCTGCGGTGTCAGGCTATTGCTGTTGTTGTTGGTTGTGGTGTTGTTGTTGTCGCCGATTGGGGCGAGTACTTCTTCGCGACCATTCTTTGTGAGAGTCTTGACCAACCGGCGGCGGCCTTTTTCCTCCATTCGGATACCGACTCGCTGTCTTCCACGGTCCAAAATCATTCGACGGATGGAACTGATAACCAGACCGAGACTGATTACGCCAATGAGAGCGTATGGAAGCAGTAAGCCACTGCCGACGGTCGTTTTCGTGGCAAAGTCGCCAAAGCCGACGGTGAAAAGTGTGACGTTGGCCCAGTATACGGCGTCGAGGTAATCCCAGTCGTCTTCAATTTTGGAGAATACCAGGGCACCAAGTAGCAGGTACGCAAGGAAGAGGATCGTTTGCAACATGAGCGTGCGCTGACTTGCCGTCAAGGCGAAGCTTTTGCTGTAGTGGCCTGAGGAAGCGCCCCAAAAGGTAACGGTCATGAGGGTTGCGACAAAAAAGTATAGGATTGCTGCCCAAATACCGTAATAAAAGGCTTGGGACCAAACGTAGTCGTCTGGATTGTCTAGATCGCTTTTGAGTGGACCAGAGGCCGAGCCACATAGGGCAATGAGGCAGATGGCGGATATGTACCTGGCTGGGTATTAGCTGTGAGCCCAGGGATTGGACAGGGAAGTTAAACGTACCACCCAACTATGGTTATTGGTTGGGCAATAGTAAACCTCACCCGTCTCGTCATGTTCAGAAGCAGGAAAACGTTGGAGACGAGCGCCATGGCTAGTTGGACAGCGTTGACGACTAGGAGCCTTCTCGAAATTAGCGGATATTTTGCCGAGAAGTTACAGAAAATCAAAGAAAACACTAACCATGGTGGATCCGCTATATAGTCATTGCCTTGTATGTCTGCCCCTGGGGGAAGATGCTGCCGCCATCTGCGCACCAGAGCACAAATGCTGAATGCAGATGCGACTGGGCCTAGGGTGCCGGCAATCATGGGGAAAGCTGAGGCGATGACCCACCAGCGTCTGTTATTAGAGAAAGACTGGTTAGCTTTTTACCAATGCTTTTATAAAGATGTGTTTTCAGCTCACGTTGGATCCAAATCATCGTTGTTAAACACTTGGAGGGCCCTTGAAGGTTGGTTTGGTCCTGGTCCTGGTCCTCTGCCTGGCGCAGAGCTGTCGGCATCGGTATGTACCTGATTGCTGCTCAGATTCGTGGAACTGTTGGCGTCTATGATGTCGTTGTGAAGCTTTAGTCTCTTCATTTTGGGTGAGATTGCGAGCGCGGAGGTAAGGTCTGGTGTGAGCTAGGGACGTCGCGATAGTGTCAAGTCCAGTCTAGGTCTATTGCTATTATTGCTTCATGGCGCCCCGAAGCCAGTCATTGGCGTTTGAATACGCAGTAAGAGAGATTGCTCGGGCTTAGAGAGGCAGAATAGAAACCAGCGTGATATAGCTGGGATGGGTGACGAGGATGAGGATGAGCATGCCTTGGAATAAATGCAAAGAAGTAAGGTATGGTGTGTGGAGCACCGCTTAGTGGAATTGGCGGGCAGGTTGGCAGATGATCTGACGCTAATACAGCAGCAAGTCGGATGCCTCACAGGCTGTACGAGCAGCCGTTTCGGGGGAGGGGACAAACTGAAGCCTGGCGTTGCTGAGAAACACTCGCCAAAAATCGTCTGTAGATTAGTTTCGCTCGTAAAATATCTATATTAAAGTGTTATTTATTATCTATGCCTTGTACCAATTTTCACAGCCTCGCTTATCCGCAGACGTCTGGCAGAAATAAACCCTTTATTTAAGTGCCGAGAAGCGAGCACAACAGCGCATCCACCACCAGCACGCTCGACGTCATATGGTTGCGCTGGTGGGAGATCTTTCAGCCTCCTGCAGCAGGGCATTCTCCGGTAGACCCCCTCGCTTGCATGAGATTCACTTGGCAATCTGCTAGGGGTTCACGCTGTTTGAGGCCCTCTGTTAGCAGCATAACGACTCACAACGGCAGCGTTGAAAGCTCCACCCATCGTATCCGGCCTCAAACGGCTAAGCTTCGAGCCTTGGGGCGCCACTGCCATCATCCTCCAACTCTCCGTCTCTCCGTCGCGGCTCAAGCGTCTGGCCAAACACCATCTCGTCCAACGATCCCACGCACAACAGTCCCAAGAGGAAGGCAGCCGATCCTCTTCGGGACTATGCTCAAATGGCTGCCGACGCGTCTTGATCGCTTCCGCCTCTTGCGCGGACGCGTCTTTAGCACCAATGCCAATGCGAATGTCGACAGCATAGACATACCGTGCGGCTCGTCGGGGCATATCGGCATCGAGTAAGTTACTATTAGGACGCTCAGATTCACGATTCGATGCTGATACTTGCGTCTCGTAGTCTCCACAACATTTCCGGACTTTCAGACACAGCACCATTGCTAGTCCATCTGCCGGCGTTTCCTGTATCAAAAGGCATATCATCCAAAGTCCCCGGCTTTCTCCAAGGCTTGCCAGTAGTAAGCATCAACTACCGCTGGGATGGCATGTCCGATTCAGACTCTGCTACAAAAGTAGAGCAGCCATTCAGGCCGGCCAGCTGGCCCAGCCCTGTACATGATGCCGCACACGCCTACTCGTGGCTCTCCGACAATCTGTCACCGACACAGACCGGACGTCGCCCCGTCTATGTCTACGGCTCATATCTTGGGGCCAGTATCGCATCTTCTCTCGCCCTCACCCAGTCACATTCTCATTCGAAATTTGGCGTCAAAGGTTTCATGACGTACAACGGCATATTCAACTGGACCATGTTTCTACCTGACCATCGCGTCAATCGACCCACGACACGCGCCGGGAAACTGATACCCGCGCCTCAACCAGAAGATGGCTCGTACATGCAATATCTTCAAGAGTGCTTGCCGATGCTATTTGGCAAGCCAGAGCACCTGTTTGACGCGTTTGCCAGTCCCAGCTTACTCTTTCACTCGCCGGGGTTGCTCGTACCTCGCTCGTTTTCAATGACCTTGGAGGAGTCGCTTGCCATTGACGCGCTTTCCGGTCAAGATGAAGACGAAATCGGTATACAACTAAAGCAGCCACGGAAGTCTCATCTAGTTTTTCCACCGAGAAAGTCGACGCTTAAAATCCCGGAGGCATTGCTTCTGCATGACTCTACTCCTCGGCCAGCAAGACGGAGAGCCAAGACGACAAAGGCCAAGTCCGGGCCCAAGCCGACCGGCAACAGCTTTGGATCTCAAGCTCTGGAACTAGCCGATCTGATGCGCCGTAGCATCGAAATGGTGGAAATCAAAGAGAGAAGTAAATGGGATGAAGATATGGATGGGTGGGAAAATGAGGCTGATAGGCGGGTGCAGACGCGGGATATTGGTAACAACAGCTCGTCGTATGATATGAATGAGGCTGGGCAGCAAGCTGTGCTTGAATGGTTGCATGATCGTGGTGTAAAATAAAACTGTATAGATATTTGTATTTATTAAATATAACTACCACATGTACATGGCGACCTTATCTACCCTGTATCGAAAACGGGAGCTTTGCATCTACGACTAAAACAAATAGAAACCGGTAATAATTACTAAGAGACTAGAGATCGGCTTAAACGAATATAGCGGGTTAGAGTACTGCAGAAAATTAAAACTATATACCTACAGTCGACTGTGTTTATTTACAAAGTTGATAAAATGACATGCTGCTATTGCACATTATTCGCAGTAGATCAAGGTCTAAATCCGGCTTATATAGACCCCACTGTTCGCTCACTAGGCTATATGTACCATGTTAGGGCGCCGGATTACTAAAACATTGGTCTGATGGTCTAGTGGTATGATTCTTGCTTTGGGCGATTGTTTCGAAATTGCAAGAGGTCCCGGGTTCAATCCCCGGTCAGACCCTCTTTTTTGGACTTTAATCTTTTTGTGACTTTTATCTTAAAGTTATTAATCTGGACGCTTTCGTGGCGATTTTTTTTTCTTTGGCGAATTTATTTTGCTATGATTCTGCCCGGTGTAATTTGTGTCTCGGGCAGACGTAGAGCGTGTAGAGCAGAGGGTAAATACGAAACGTGGGGCATATAGGATACAGCCGTTTGCCCTTTCTACGAGGGAAAACTTACTTGAATCTATTGTGTATATTTAAAGAGGGTTAGAAGAGCTCTCAGATTTATTAGTTCTGCTACTGTGGCATTGGCTGTTTTAGCTACAATAACTATTTTGGTCAAGGCTCTTGATGTGCAAGTATGACAGCTGACTATTCGTTTGCATGTAAAGATAACATGCTCTTACAACAGAATACAGCTCCTTCTCATATTGTCTACCCACTGCTCTCTATAATAAAGCGGTGAAAAGCCCCCATGGAACAAAAGGAGAGAAAATACAACGCAAATGACGACTCACGCAAATCGTGCACATCAGGTGAACCACAGTTTTGCTATTCTTAGCGCCAATACGCTGGCCATGTGCCGTGGCGCGTGGCGGAATGAAACGCTGGCGCGGGGGGGGTTCGTGATCGGCAGTGACACTTGGGTCTAGCCTGTTCCAGGCATTCAGACAAGGGTTCACGACTGGTCTGGTCTGAAGTCCGCGTCGCAAATTAAATAGAAATAGGACAGGGGGAGAGAGGGTCTACTCGCAGTGACGTGAATAAGCTTGCCAGACATACTCTCGTCCAAAAAACAAAAGGCGTCTTGTTATCCTTTTAGCCCTCACAATAGCTTTTAATTAATATCAGTTCAGGCAGCTTCTGTGTCGTTGCTTGCTCCCCCCCCAAGGTAAGATTAACTTACAAGACAAACACCATCGTATCGGCAAGGTGCATCCGACAACGGCAAGCTTCCTTCCCCAAGCTCCGGAATGGTACTTACCTGCGACACCTCGAAGCACTGTCCAAGCACGGAGGCCTCTGCCCACCACTGCACGACTTGGAAAGCTCTCCCTTTCCTATCCGCATAGCGTGAAAGCATCATCCAGCTTTTCTCAGATTACCAAAACGAAGCTTGATATTTAATATCACTGGCAAAATAATCTCAAACTAATTTGTATATTCAAGTACCTTGTCTACTCCCCTTGCAAACGAAAAGCCTTTACTACGACCGGACCGAGCTCCACCGACCTTCACCATGCCTGGCATTCGTGAGTAACTGCTGCTTTGACGCTTCTGCCAAAAAGCCGTCTAATTTTTTCTAAAGCGTTCGGTGCTCTTGATAACCTCAAGGCCAAGCTCATGGCTGCCTTCAAGAAGAGGTCTGAAAAGAAAAAGGCGGCCGCCGAAGCAAAGAACGATACCGACAAGCCAGCAGACGCTGCTGCAGCTACCACTACAGAACCAGCCGCGAAGACGGAGACGGCAGATGCCGCGCCTGCAGCTCCAGCTGCTGCACCCGTTTGTAAGTTTGGATATTCGATAAATTCGAATGTGGCTTGAATAGGAAAAGCTGATATTGGCATTGCAGCTACTGAAACGGAAGCGCCCAAGGACGCTGCCAAAACGGATGATGCAGCTGCTGGTAAGCTTTCTTAACCGAATGGCTTCTTACAATTACTGATGACTTTCCCTTTTTGTCTCTTTAGCTCCAGCTGAAGCTACCACGACTTCGACCGACACACCCGCCGCTGCAGCCGCCGCTGCGCCCGCCGAAGATTCCAAAGACACCAAAGACAAGCCAGCTGAGCCGGCTGCCCCGGCTGCTGCTGCTGCGCCAACCGCCACCGCCTGAGCACGTCTAGTATATGTGCCTAGAGCACTGCACTGTTGCATTGGCATGGTCTGCGCTCATGTATGATTTCTTTCTGTTTCGTTTGATTGCTGGATACCCTCCTAGTCTATGTCGTGCTGGGGACGCTTTGTCCAAGTGGCTTCAATTGAACGCCTTTACGCTATATTCCCATACAGTTACTTGATAGTCTAATTGATAAGACTCGATATGCTTTCCATTTTATTCCCAGAACCATGCTCCGATTATGCTTTGCAAAGTTATATCCAGGGGCAGAAAGTTCATGACACTCTTTATTTTGCCCATGGTGCCTTGGTAGAAGGTACATCATCTGTTGTTCGGCCCTGAGTTCCAGACGGAGGAGGCGGCATACGTGTAGAAGGAGCGCCCTGAACCCCCGGGCCAGCACCAGGCGGCACCCGAGATGATGCAGCCCAGGGAGCACCGGTCCCAGCCATGGTAGGGGGAGCTCTTGTAGAAGAGGCCCACGGTGCAGCTGTACCAGCAGCAGGTGGTGCTGGGCCCGGAGGCGCCGACGCCGTAGCAGCAGTATCTGGGGTTGAAGTGCCGCTGCTACTCTGACTCGGCGGCACGGACGCATTTGGGTCTACATCCCATGAGAAAATCGACCCAAACGGAAAGTGCTGAACAACAGGAAACTTGGACAGGACCTCGGCGTTGTACATTTTAATCATGCCCTTGTTAATCTTGCCCCAGCCGTCACGAATGCCGGAGATGTCAAACAGCATGGGGCTGTGTTCCCAAAACGGACCCTTTTTGATATCGTTGATGAACCCAATTGCTGAAAAGTACATGTTTGTCTGTCTGTAGTCGTCTACTACTGTTGCTTTGGTGACGTTTGCTGGTTTGGGGGCACCGCGGACGGAGCCCTCGGTTGGCATGGGGTCTGTGTCGTTGATGGGGCGGGTGAGTTGTGCTGAGCCAAAGATGTAGGGCGCGAAGGAGTGGTCGTCTAGACCCCATACGCCGTGGGAGCCGGCTGGCTCTAGGGTGTATGTTGTTATGAGGTTTCTTATGAGCTGGAGGTAGCTGTTTCGGGGGGATGTTAGTGCCAGGGTTGGACCAGCGTGTTGAAGGGGGGGATTCACATACGGCTCGACGACTTGGAATACGATTTGTCGTTCGGTTTCTTCTGGAGGATTGGCGTCTTGGAAATGGCCCAGCTTCCACAGGCAGCCGATGAATGCGAGGAAGCTTAGTTCGTGACCGGTGCCGTAATCCAGGCGTTGTGCGCTGCCAAATCCTCCAAGCAGATAACTCCGGACTTCTGCGAGAGCCTTTTCATCCCAACGCCCAAGCGTCTCGCCGAGTAGGCCTTCCTGAAGCATTGAGCTTGCGCGTTCTTCTACTATTTCATACCATTTGCGGAAACTTATGTTTCCGAACCGTCGCGGTCCAGAAGCAGGGGGAGCTTCCTCGATAATCTTTTCAATTTTTCGCAAAAGCTCTTGCAGCGCCTGGACTGCGGGTGACGTTTGTGCTCGGCTGAAGATTTGGAATGTGAGAGGAACTGCAGAGTCTGGCTTGTTGCGAGGGCACACGGCGTGTGTTAGCTGCAAGATGAAGATGCCAATGTCTCGGTAGGCAAAGCTCGTGAGGAAGCGTGAGACATCGCTGGTTTCGTGGATGCGCTTTGTCGGTGTGCTGAAGGAGGGCGGTGATGCGCTGTCTAGTACTTCTAGTCTGGGAAGTGATGTGCCTGCCATGACTGCCGAGGTGATGTACAGTGTGTGACGACGCTGTTGAAACCTCTGATATCCCAGGATGTCGGGTTGAGATGTCGCGGGGCCTTGAGAAGTGATGTCAAAGGTTCGGAGCTCCGCTGGAGGGGCAGCCCCACCAAGCGTTGGTGGGTCGTTCGGTCGTGGCAAACGAGATATTGGATCTGAGGCGATTGGCATGATTAGAGTATGTAAAGTATTAGGGAAAAGAGTGTATTTGAAAAGAGAGACGTTCTGATTTGTTTCTGGTGCTAGGAGCCTTGGACTGTCTTGGAAAACTGTGTTGTAGCGAATACCGGTATCAGCACCTTGTAGAATCCAAATGTAGAGGTGAGGTTTGGCAGGCAGCTGCCAATGACCTGGTGTAAGCGGCGCCAGCTGGTGAATGTGCCGTAGGATTTTGACTCCTCCAAGCCCGTCTTGCAAGTCTGCCTTTTGCACGATACAACGCCAGGAAAAATCTTTTACTTCTCTGATAATTTTTGGTTATGATTGGGTGATGCTTGCGATTACTGCCAGCACGTGTTTTGATACCAAGAATTACAGCAGCTGCCCCAAGCTCACACACAGCAATATCCAGGAGACGAGATGAGGCGCTCGTTCGTCCGAGAAACACCAAGCCGTCATTCGCAGCAGGTAATCCGCGTCGCGAGACGACCTGGGCCTCCAAACCGAAACCAGAAAGCCAATCAAGATGATGATGCACACATACAAGATAGTGCCGATGAGGCGCCAGTAGATTCGGCGTTCTATGACGGAATAAATCGCGTTGCAACCCAACAAGTACCAATATCATCACCACCAGCCCGCGCTTTGGAGAATTTGTTTGAGCCACTGGACGATTTTGATAGCGATTCTAGTAGCTTACACACAGCAGCTGAGGAGGCTGGCGTCAGCATCATTGAATCGGCACCAGCACAGCGACAAAGAGGAGCGTCTCCCGAGCTGGGTAGCAGTAGTGTTGCCGCTCCTACACAAGAAACATACAGACCTCGGAAGGTAGGAGACCTTATCGACACAATTTCAAAAAGCATGAGAAATTATACCTGGGCAAATAACACGGAATGGGCAAGGAATGTTATGTTGGCGGCTGGCAACACCTCGGCCTTTCGAACGCCCCTTTGCAACGACATTATTGACCACTCCCGCCGTCTTGTCACTATTTTGAGGCAACTTGAAGCAGAAGAAGATTTGCCTTCTCGCACAAGGTCCATACATTCACAGGCAAGGTCAATATGGAGTGAGATTTCGACAATCAGCAACACATCAAATATGTTATGCACCAGCCTACGTCGGCGCCAAGAAGACAGTAAAGGACCCTCACCGTTAGCTATTGAGGTACAAGCAAAGATGTGTGAGCAGGTCATCCCCATACTTGTACTTGCCCTGCGAAGAGCGTTGCGAGCAATGTACCAGGGAGTTGATAGTTCGACGCAGCATATCGGCGTCTGTGCAATTTGCAGTATTTCGTCGGAGTTGTACAATATGGCTGATGCGATTGATCTAAGAACAACTCTCCCTGGGATAGACGAGGAAGAAGTTCTTTTATTCATTCATCAGATCTCTCGTGTCAACAAATGGGCAGAACGAGAGAAAGGAGCATGGCACAAGTATCGGGCAGAACAGTCAGAAGCTCTCGCAAGAAAACGAAAAAGAGAACAAACCGAGAAAGACAAAGCGTTCGAGAGAAGATTGGCTGCTATTTCTAATCTAACATCTCGTCAAAACTAAACTTTGGATTGAAGAACTCCCAAGCGTCTAGTCTAGCTTAAATTTTTGCACCTCTTTAAAGTAACACATCGTTGCCATTTACAAGACTTCTCCCCGTCTTCACTTTGTTGATAATACCGCGATCCAGTAATTCCTGAACGAGGGAGAAAAGCATACCGTCACAGCCCTTGGCAGCCATAAAATCCACAGTCACCGGTAGCACTTCAGTGTGACTCGTGACATCCGAGAAGTACTCAATCTCTCCAATAGGTATGACAATATCTGGCGTACCGCTCATGACGGAGAAGCGGCTCTTGGAAAAAGCAGAGGGCACCTGCGGACCACTCCAATATGTCCCACGATACTTGGGGCTAGGTATCCTTGGGACGTAGACCAGCAAATTATCCGAACAGGTCTTGCTATCTTTGACGAGAATATCGCTATTGAACCAATCCATAAATCGAGTTTTGTTGGCAACTGCATCCTCGATCGTGCCTGGGGAGTCATCACCCAGAGCCCAGCGTCGAAGCGGCGCAGGATTCACTGCTGGACGGCGCCCGTCGTGAGCGTTGGCGTAGTCCGCGTAAAAGGGGTCGCGGACAAGCTTTGCCTGTTGTTTCGCGGAAAGGACTTCATAGGTGCTGTTGATGAATTCGAGGAGTGGCGGACCGCTGGGATGCGACGACTCCCAGGCAGTTGTGACGTTGAAGACGGAGGAATTTGCGGAAAGGAGGTGTGTGATATTGCTCAGAAAGTAGTGGAACATTTCCTCTAGTTTTGACTCTGGCTTCTCTGGGAATCCAATGGTCAAAAGTCTTCGTGGATAAGAGTTGGAAATTGTCATGTTGGAGCCGTAAAGTGCGGCACTCGCTTGTTGCCAGAGCATCGGGTCGCGTGCCATGAGGCCTGCAACGTCAAAGTCTGGCGATAGTGGCATGGCACCGTCAAGGGATACTAGACCACGGCTCGCTCTGTTGCCAAAGATGCCTTGAATCTGACTTGGGCTACGGATGCTGCCACCTGTATCTGACCCTAGTGCAATATCTAGCCAAGGGTATGCGGCTGCTCCAGGTTAGCAAACTTCAAGGAACCAAATGACCAATGAGCAAGACGCACCTATTCCAGCTGCTGGCCCAGCGGATGAGGAGGACGGGTCATTGTATCCGTCGCCGCGTGGATTGAACGGTGCATGGTAGTCAACCCAGTCTGCAGTGGCAGTCTCGCCGTTGGCAAACTGTGACGTCTTCATTTTCCCAACTACGACGGCACCGGCGTCAATTAAGTTCTGGGCCGCTACAGAAGTCGTGTTTGCGGCTGAGTACAGGTGATACCATGCTCTATTTCCATTGGACGTCTTGAGTCCTTTGATGTCAAAGATGTCCTTTACGCCGAGTCTTACTCCTGCGAGGGGCTTATCCGCGGTTTTGGTGTAGTAGAGCCGCGACGGAACTGCAACGGCGAGTGACTGCCCGGCGACATTTGCCGGGAGTACAGTATGCGTGCCATTGTCCGTTTCGATTGACGTTTCGCTGAATGCTCCCTGCAGGTCTGCGTACAGTCGGTAGGCTTTGTATATCTTGCCTGAAGAGGAGGCAAAGTACGGGCCAGCTGGGATGGAATCGGTACTTGCGGTCCATATAAGTCTAGTACCGTTCAAGCATTCAGAAGAGTTGAAAAAATGTAGAAAACTGTGTTTCAGGTAAATCACTATGCGAGGGCATATTAGCTAAGGCTTGGAGATTTGACCGCCGGCCGCACTCACCTTTCAAAAATGCTTCCTGGATTACATCATCAGTTTGCAGGAGCTCATTCTTCAGATCCGAAAACCCTTCACAGGTCAAATTGGTATTGTTTGTTTGGATGACTGTCAACGGTACAAGCCCAAAGTCATCATCTTCTGGAAGCGGAATATCGTCATTGACTACGCCGACTGGGCTTGGTGGGATGTAGAACGATATCTCGTCAACGGTGACTGTGCGGCCCGTAGACACAATATTTTGCGCAACACCGACTGCAATTTGCAGCGATAGAGCTATAAAGAGCAAAGATCTCATTGTGTTTCAACTGTGATTAGAAAAGACTAGAATGTGCTACTACTAAATCTCATCGTGTGCAAGCGTTGCATCGTAAATACACATGTCGGATAGCTCCCAAAGCATTTTTTCGGCAGATGTGCAACACTGATGGAGAGTGGAGTACCATTGAACAACGACTAGTAAGTAGCGGCTATGCTTTGATTCTATATTGATGGAAGAACTTTTCCGTAATGTTCCTGGCATATTATCTTAGACCCCACGCACCTTGATGGACTAGACAGGGACCTACTAAAGATGGAAGCCGTCCAAGTGCTCGTATATTGCAATTACCTTGAGGGAGTTCCTCCACTGAAAATATTTTTCTTTTGTCCTCCGCTGAAAGAGTGTAGGCAGGCCTTACGAGGTCAGCCAAGCCGGGAAGGAGATTGCCCAGCATTGGCGCATAGACACCTTGTGCTGCAGACTCCGAGGCGTTCCCTCGGGTCTTGCTCTACCTTCTACTTTTGGACAGGGATTGATTTAGCCTTATAAAAAATTGGAGTCTTTTATACTTTCCATGAACAAAACGGAAAAGAAAACCCACTGGAACCTGGAAGCTGACCATCAAGGTCGTATCAACTGCCGAAGGTCAGGCACTGAAGCGATTTTGCGTTGCATTGTCGGAGGAGTTGTTGATAATGATGGGGAAACCAAGTACCGGATATCTTATACCCGAATGGAAGAATAGATCAATATAAATACATATAGACTGTGACCCCAGCATCGTTATGCATCAGATGCTGTAGTGTCTGTCTTAGATCGAACGATGTCGCGCCTCATAAGAGCTGGTTGTCTTCTTCTTGCCGCAGCATACGGGGCTGCGGGCAAGCCCGTTTCACAGAGCCAAAATGAAACAAACACTTCTGAAAACAAACGTCCCTTGTTGGAAGATTTTGACGCCCTTGGAGCATGGTTTGAACAAGTCAACGCCATCAAGGACACCGAGATTCCCCGCCGCGACAATGTCTCCATTGCCATTGTAGGCGGCGGCATCTCTGGCCTCGCCACGGCAATGATGCTCGACAGCATCGGTTTGCACAATTGGGAAATCATTGAAGCCAGTGAACGTGTTGGAGGCCGTTTCCGGACCAAGTTTGTCGGCGGCACCCAAGAGTTCGCCGAAATGGGACCGATGCGTCTCCCGTACTCGGTGACTTACAAGAGCGACAACTCCACCCACGAGTACACCGATCATCGCATGGTGTTTCAGCTTGCCGACATGCTCAATGACATGAACAACAATGACTCTGAATACAAGATTGACTTTATTCCGTGGATTCAACACCATGACAATGAGCTTCTTGCGCGTGGTACCGGTCGCCATCCTGACGGCCGGATCCCGACCAGAGGAGAGATTGATGCTGATCCGTCATTGGGACAAAAGCCGCCCATGATTACTGCAGAGTACAACAATACCAAGACGCAGATGAACAAGATTCTTAAAGATGAGGCTACGCTAAAGTCTATACAAAAGGACATTTGGCGCGCTCATAGGGATGCCATGGACAGAGAGCTCGACGACTTTAGCGAGCAAGCTATGATGCGCAACGTCTTTATTGCGAGCGAGAACGTCACAGATGCAATTTGGACTTCGACCGATTATGATGTCTTCTGGGACGAAATGGTTCACAACTCGAACCTCGCTCTGGACGGCTACAGCGGATCCATCGCAGAGACTGAATGGAAGTGCGTCGACGGCGGCTTCAACAAGATAACTGATGCTTTTGTTCCCCATGTCTCGGATCGCCTGACTCTCAACAGAAAGATTCGCAAGCTGGAGTCAGTTGAAGGCCCCGATGGGAACATTCGCACTCGCCTGTCTTGGTACCCGGACGTCAAGAATCGTACATTCGAGTCCAAGGAATATGATTACACCTTCATGGCCGTTCCTTTCACCATGTCCCGTTTTATGGACCTGCCCAAATTCTCTTCTGTTCTCAGCCGGGCAACCAGTGAAGCCGGTTTGCGATTCAAGTCGGCTTGCAAGGTCTCGCTCCTCTTCTCTGAGCGTTTCTGGGAAAAGGGCGAAAGGCCCATCTTTGGCGGGAAGTCCTTGCCCGAAAGCATCTCCATTGGAGCGCTCTACTACCCGGTCTATGGCTTGAATGAATCTCGCCCAGGTTTGATCACTCACTACCGCGGCGGTGACTGGAGTGATCGTTATGTGAGCTTCTCTGAAGAGGAGCATGTGCAGTCTGTGCTTGACGCTATTGTCAGTTTGCACGGTGAGGACGCGCGCGACCTTTACACAGGCGACTACGAGCGCCTTTGCTGGCTCGAGGATGAGCACACTGCTACGTCCTGGTGTCGACCTGACGTCGAGCAGCACAAACTGTACATTCCGTCGTACCACAGGATGGAGCACAACACCATTTTCATTGGCGAGCACACTGCACCGACGCATGCATGGATCAGCTCAGCTTTGCACTCTTCGGTTCGAGGATCGGTTCAGCTGCTGCTTGAATTGGGAATGGTTGAGGAAGCAAAGAAGCTAAATAAACAGTGGATGGGACGCTGGATTGAGGCGGATGATTAATTTGCATGTAAATAAACACGTATGGACGACTTAGACGAGGCTCAGGAAGGCGCATATAGAATCTACTGCATACAAGCTCAAAGCTTTATCAGTTAATAGAAAATCTAGTAGATCATTCATTCCCAACGTATGGAATTATTTATCATCTAGTCGTGAGACTCTACTGGTCTATCTGGCTCTGGCCAATGTTTCTTGGTCCCTCGGGGCCCTCCTCGAGACCGTTGCGTCGTGGCGCGTCAGCCCTCCAGCGCCAGAACGGCCGGAGAGGACTGGTGCTATTATCCCCGTTTTCAAGAATATCAGCAGCGTGCTGAACTTCAAAGTTAGCAATCAGTCCATTTCTCGTGTCACCTGCGGATGCTTACCTTTCCGAGCACGGGGAGAAATTTGGCACCGTGACCACTTCCACCAGTGCAGACAAAGACTGAGCTATCAGCATACGTGGGAACGTAATCGATCTAGGACAAACGTGTATTAGTACGAAACTTGGAATTTCTGGGAAACGTGGACAGTACGTACCACAAAAGAGTTATCCAAGGAGTCAGTGTACCAACACAGTTTGGTGGAGTGGAATGGAACTCCAACAAAGTCTGGCAGGAAGATGGAGACAAAATCTCGGACAGCTTCGGCAGCAGGCTCGGGAATTGACAGCGAGTCCTTTGGCGGCAAAGGAATAGACCACTTGCCGTCTTGGGTGTATGGACACCCTTGCGGAGCGTCACGAAAGTTGGTAAACTATCATAAACCAATATATGTCAGTAGCGGACCACGAAGATAAAGTCATAAAAATCTCACCTTGACACCGCGATAACCAATCTTGACTAGACCTTCAGGAGTGCGGGGGAGAACGTAGATGCTGCCCGTGTCGGTGCCAATATTGCTTCTGGGCTTGTTCTTCCAGATGACAACGGGAAACTTTTCTGGGCCGTACTTTTCCCAGAGAGCAGTGTCTGATTTGTCGATTTTGAAAGTGGCAATGCTCCCGGCAGAGGATTCGAGGTGGTAAGACAGATCCGGGAGAACTTGAGTGGTATGAGACCCAGCTATGTGGCGTTAGAAGGGTGATCAATTTTCTGTATTTTAAGAACATACCTGCGATAGTGACAGTATCTGCCTTGTGAGACTTGCCATCTTTTGTCTTGATACCAACCGCACGCTTCTGTCCCGGAGAAGAACTGCTGTCCTCTTCAATAATAGAGTCGCACGCGCCCTCCACGGGGCCAAAATGGAACTTGACGCCTTTGGATGCTGCAAGCTTCTGAAAGTATGCACACGCATCAGCACAGCGCATAAAGCCAGCCAAAGAGTCCAGAACGGCCTCGTAAGAGCGGTTGTCAGCATCATCTGGAATCTTGAAATCCAACAGCTTGTCCTGCCAGCCACCAGCTTCGGCACGCTTCCTGTCGTCCGTGTTGCCCTTGACGAACTGGCTGTCACGGATACCGTCACGCTCCATGTTGGCAAGCGTCTCTTTTTCCAGTGCACTCAGCTCATCAGATGGCTGCACGCGGAGCATGCCGCTGGGGACAAAGAGGTCTGCGCCAGAGTCTTTATTGACGGCTGTCCATAGCTCGCGGCTCTCGAGAGCAAGACGCTGGTAGTGCAGCTTTGTGCCGTATGAGGCGCGAAACTTGATAGTTTAGGGTTACAACAGGCTTGATAATGAGTGGATGTGTATTCAAGACGTACAATTTTGTTGTGATCTACAGAGGCTGCTTGTACATTGTCATCGGCGTTGGGATTGTAAGCGGTTTCGTCGTAGGGATGTCTGTCAAAGACTGTCACCTCATGGCCTGTACAATAATCGTCAGTCTGAAAGTGAGGTAATCAAAACTTCGGTGGAATACAAGATTAAGGGATGCAGAGTGAAATTTCAAAAAGAGCACGCGACACTTACCCTTGTCGCGGAGAGCTACAGCCAGGGACAGACCAAAGATGCCCGCTGTAAATTCCAATAGTCAGATCAATGATGCGAGTTAACAAGGTACACCGGGCAATATTACCGCCAACAATGGCCACAGACTTGACTGGTGCACTCATACTGGATGAGATGTAGTGCGGAATGACTCGGGATACGTTCAAAGCCTTGGGCCTTTCGGTGGCGTTGGAAGCCGAGAGATACTAATAGCCGCAAAGGCAAGAGCAAGAGTAAGAACAACCTGAAAGACGGCTTCCACAGCGGCTCAATGCAGGAAGAAAAATCGGCCTGGTCCAGACTCAGCAAAATGAGGCGTGGCACGGGTTAGTGTAAGGGGAAAGACGAGAGCATAGAGAAGGAGAGGAGTGAAGCGGAGGCGTCAGTGGAGCAGTCGGGACCCCGGCCGAGCTGGCTCGGCCAATTCGGGTGGGCCTTGGCAAGCAGATGGCCAAGAAGGGCCAAGCCGATCTCACCTGGACACCATACGACTATCCGTGTTAGTGTGGCCCTGTGAACCTCTATGTCCGCACTTTGATTAAGACATACAGGGGCCGTGAGGCTTCACAACCGGCTAGAAACGTGCCAGGCCCAATATTTGCCCGACGATGGTGCTCAGCCTTGTCTAAATGGGGACCGACCCTTTATGCCCTTCTTACAACATTCTCGTCTCGAGGTTCTTTTCCAGGACTCCAATCAGCTAAAGCGTTATACTTGGATACCTTGATAGACTTACTGGTGCAAACTTTGTCAGCTACATACTCGGACAGGGAACTATCCAGGTAAGGCGGCTTGACAAGCTGGCCCCGAGTCACTGTCCGTGAATGTCCTACGCGTTGGTGCCCCTTTGATCGGCGACGGAACTTCCGACAAACGAAGCTAAGACATGCCTTGCATGGCCGCTGACAAGCGAAACGGCTTGTTGCAAATTTTTTGCTGTCGTTTTATTTCCGGGCTAGCTAGGTTGCATTGGTCCGCTACGTATTTAAGGCAAGACCACCCAGCGTAGCATGCAATTCAACTTCCCGCTCTTCTTAGTCCAAAATATCTTTCCCCTTAAGGCTACTGCGTTTGTGTCGTATTGTCAAATATCGAGCCGCAGCCATGCCCAACGAAAAGAACGACAAAGCTCTCCATGCCAACGAGCCTGTTGAAATCTTGTCCCCAGTGGATGAATCCAGCGATGGCTACAACGGCAAGGACGATGCCAAAGGTGACGGCTTTCGACGCCTGAACCTAGTCACTAAGCGTGATATCGATGATACCACCCTCTGGTACAACCAACATAAGGATGGTGTGAAGCCCATCACCACCGAGGCGGAAAAGAAGCTCAACCGAAAGAACTTTTGGTTCCTCCTCTGTCAGACTTGGTGGATTGCTTTTCTTATCCACTTGGACAAGTCAACGCTTTCTCAGGCATCTGTTATGGGTCTCTTTAAAGATGTTGAGGATCTCAAGACGCAATATAATCATTTGTTTGTTTTGTTCTACACTGGCTATCTCATTGCCCTCTGGCCAGGCGCCGCCATTTCTCAGCGCGTCGGGCACAAACAGTTTATTACCGGGTCTCTGCTTCTCTGGGCTTTGCTGCTCGGCATGCACCCTCTTGTGAAGAATGCCAAGCAGATGATGGCATTGCGATTCCTTCTCGGCATGGTTCGTACACAACTATCATGCTATGCCGCTAAGTATACGCTAATCTCTTCGCAGACCGAGTCACAGATTGTTCCTTCCACGACTGTTCTTCATCAGGCATTCTTCCCTCCCAAGAAGAGCCCTTGGGTTCAACTCCTCTGGTGGGCCTCTGGCAGTTTTGCCAACGTTCTGCTCACCATGGTTGCGTATAAGCTTATCCTTGACGACAATGCCGGGACTCTCGTTGGCGGAATCCACTCGTGGAAGTGGATGCACATAATCTGCGTCATTCTGACTTTTATCGTTGCTGTACCCCTCATCGTTTTCTTGCCCAACTCGCCTGTTGATGCAAAGTGGTTGACTACCGAGGAAAAGGTTCACACAATCACAGCCATTCGCGAGACGCATGCTGGTATCTCCAACTCGTCCTTCAAGTGGTCTCAAGTCAGGGAGTGTTTTACAGACCCCAAGAGCTGGCTCTTCATGTAAGTGGACTACCCCATGGTAGCAGACTTCCGCTTCCAATGACTTACACAGCTTTGCTCTAGTCTGCACATGTTTTTCAACGAGTTGCCAAACAACACTTCACAACAGCTGCCTCTTATTCTTGTCGATTTTGGTTTTACTCCCGCGCAGAGCGCTTTGTTCAACATTGCCAAGCCTCTTTGGGGCCAATTTCTCATCTTTGTTACTGCTGCCCTGCTTTACCTTACCGATCTTGGTGTCGGATATACCTGTGCCATTTCGTATATCCCATGCTTTATCGGAGGGCTTATAGAAGTAAGTAGATGCTCGAACCATTGTCAAAATATTTACCCTTTTTATTAATATTCGTATGTTTTCAGGTCACCGCTCCTTGGGAGAACAAGATTGCCCTCGTCGTTGGTACACAGGTCTCTACGTTTAAACCGTCATACTTGCTTGGCCTTTCTTGGGCCGGCACCACCACTATTGGGTATACCAAAAAGCTCTGTGTCATGTCGACTTGTGTCGTTGCTGCAGCCGCAGCCAACATGATTTCTCCCGAGTAAGGCCCTCTGTAAACTAACTCCGTGTCTTGAGGTATGCGCTAACGCAATTTTAGATTCTGGCAAAGAAAATACCGCCCTCGCTACAGGCTTCCCTGGGCCTTTATGACCGCATTCTGGATCATTTCTCCCCTCCTGTGTCTGATTATCCGCTTTTACTTGAAACGCGAGAACAAGAAGCGCGCCAAGGTCCTGGATGAGAGGGGAAGCGAGAGCGAAAATGATGCGCTCGAGGTTGGGAGCGAGATTATGCACCTCAAGGATCAGGATATGGACCAGACTGACCGTCAAAACCTTCACTTTGTCTACCCTCTGTAAGGGAAGAAGGAGAGGGGGGCTTCTGACGCGGTCATCTATGGCAAATGCAATCACCTCGCCCTGCGCAAGCCTCGAAGCGGAACAGGGTAGCTACTCTCGTATGATGGCCTGCCCGTCGCCCCAAAGGGGGAAGGATATCAAGTAGATCCGACTCTGAGCTTTTCACGGCTTTAAGTTTAACTTTAGAGAATACAATATATGGATACAAAGCGGCAGTGAACGAGAAAAACGGCTTGACGATGACTTTTGGTGAAAAGAAAAAGGGGAGCTCCAAATATAGTGTATTAACTCTCTACATGTCTAGTTGTTTATCAACTCTATAAGATCTGACTGAATATCTTTTAGAGGGGGCAACTCAACGAAAAGGCTGCATTCGACGACAGGGCCAGCGGGATCAGCTGCCAAGTTCCGACGATGCTTGCTGTCATTCTCAAGGTAACCTTTGGGCTCACTCCGATAGAGAATATACCGTCCCAAGTAGAAAAAGTCTAGACTCTGGCAGCCAAGCTCTGTGTTACTGTGAACGGAGATGCGGCACTTGCGATGTCTTGGCGTCGCCCATAAAGAGTAGGACAAGGTGATTTGCATTCTTCAGCCGCTGGGGCTGCCAAGTACACTTGCATATAACCAGGCTCTTGCTGGTTGCGACGTTGGTTCAACCATTACCAATCATTTGGGAACTGAGACAGTAAGTCGGCCAGGCTTTTGTTTCTCGGCGGCCAGCGTGGCAGAGTAAGACGAAAACAAAGTGCTTCAAGAGATGGGCCGTCCTATGGGAGAAGTTCTCAAGGTCACTCAAGAGTCGTCGACCAAGTCCAGACCACGAGGCAAAGGAGGAGACGTTGGGCTTCACGTTATCGGCGCCGGCACTGGTCGAAACTGACGATACTTTGGCTCATGGCGAGGTGTATGAGTTTTGTGTCACGGTCATGGGACTTGTCTATAAAAGAAGGAGATGTTCTCTGAAATAAATGATATTGAAATTTTCACTCAAACGCTTCTATAAAGTAAAGCACATCCAAAAAACATAGTTTTCTCACCTTTGACTCGAAGCCGCTGCCTAACCAGTTTCACCGTCACGAACATCACACCATCGTAAGTCCCGCTTGGCCCCTTTTCTCTTTGCCGGTTTCAAGAAGGGGAGAGGCAAAGTGCTTATAACAATGCGTGCCAACAAAGACAGAAATAAAAAGAAAGCCCAAAATGCCTGCAGCTCGCCGAAACTGCTACAGATGCCAGGGCATGGGACACTACCAGATCCAATGCTGCGCAACGGGACGCACAGAGTTACCTTGCCTAGGGTGCGGCGGAAGGGGATATAACGAAACGGGGAACGCAAGAACAGGCTCACGAAGAGTCACTTGCATGTCATGTCGCGGCTTGGGCAGGATCATAACCGTCTGCAGCCTTTGCAACGGCACGGCATATAGAATCACCCTATGTCCCTGCACAATTGACGGGTAATCGGACGGCGCGGCAAAGGGTGTCTTTTTGTTCTCTTGGTTGTTTCTGCTTGTTCATGGCTGTTCGAAATGGAGGTATTTATATGTTTATATGGGCGAAAAGTTGTTTACCGCTTAGAGAGTCTGTTGCATAGAGTCAATGTCACAAGCTGTGAGAAAAATACGAGCCTTGATGGTGACACGGGCAGTCTCTTGGATCCAAAATACGAGCGTTTCTGGCCGTGACTGACGTAATAAGGGAAGCTTGCAGCCGTTGCAGAATGAAATCACGAACCAAACATGGCTGATGAGGTAATGATTCAGGAGCATTTACGACACGGATGGTCGTCGTACACGATGGTTTGCAGGGTGCAATGAATAAGTGTTGGGTGGTCACCGGAGAGGTCATGGAATGGTGGTATTACGAGTAACACAAGCAGTTGAACCGTCGGCTTTGGTGGAGACGGGCCGTGTGTCCGCCGCTTATTCATCAGGTTGCGAGACGCGTCTGGTCGCGTCTTTTGGGCGTCGTAGCTCAAAAAGGACAGGTCTCCACTGTGCCAGGAACAGGAGAGGTACCTCGGGAGCTTATGTGGCCTACTACCTAGGTACCTTAGGTACTTCAAGTTGGAAGATGATTGGTACGAGACGCGATATACGCGTACGAGTAGACCCAGGCCTTTCAGGTCGAAGAAACAAAATCGATAGCTTCATCAAAAATCCAATATATGCCAAGCTCTCAAGATGCCCCAGCACCGCTTAGCACCGCTTTGCACCTGACTTGGCTGCCCTACTACCTACTAGGATCTCGCCTTTTGCCGCTGCCTCATTCGTCCAAGTCACCATTCCTCGCCCTGCCCCCTTGAACTAGCACCCTTTAACCGCCCCTGGCTATTGGCCGTGGCTCACATTAATTTCCTGGCACCGCCCGCAATTTCTCCGCCCAGACAGTGGCCAGCACCCACCCACCGCCGCCGAAGCACCACGAGGGGGAGAGCCGGATTGCATTTGCAACGACAGCGAGTCTTTGCTCGTACTCCGCCTGTTTATTGAACTTTTTTTTTATTGTTGCTCTCCGTGCTGCTTTTGGTCCTGTGACGAGGACAGCTGCCTATGCTTTTTTGTCTTGATTTCTTCAACTGACTTCTTGCAAGTTAGCCCAATCTTTCCGTTTGCTGCCAGCCTGAGCAGTTCCTTTGGGCCACACCGACCTGACCGCCCGCCCCTGATGTACGCTCTCAACCCGACCAGACAATGGAGGAGCTCTTGGGCTTCTCTCCATCTCCGCAGCTTACTTGCACCCAATCCATCACGTTGCTAACCATGTATTAATTTATAGCAAGGTCACACCCCGTGACAGCATCCACCAACTACGCCATGGCCGACACCGACACCGCCAAGGCACCTTCGCCAAAGTCCCCCACGACTGCGAGGACTGCCGGAACAACACGACCTGCTGCGACCTCGCGGGCAACCGGTGCAACTGCCACAACAGCCGCTCGTCGTCCTGCTGGCAGTGCGACTGCCGGTACGGCCTCTTCTGCTGGCCGTACCAGCGCCGCCGGTTTGAGCAAGCCGCCTACTCGCCCTCCCGCCGCTACGGGTAATACATCGGCTGCTCGCCGCCCGACTTCCTCCGGAACGACTGCCTCTCACCGTAGCCGCCCCAGCGTCAGCGCCAGCGAAGATGACGGCAAGAAGTCCACTACTGCCACCGCCAGACGCACCAGCACTCTCGCCTCCAGCCCCAGCAAGGCCGGCGAGAGGAAACCCGGCGTACCCTCAGCCGCCTCAGCGACTGCTACTAGGAAACCAGTTTCTACAGCTAGCTCTACGGCTGGCAGAACCTCTGCTGCTGGTTCGAGGACCACACCTTCTGCCACGACTACGAGAACTGCTACGCGTCCTGCTGGCACCACGTCCACCGTCACCAGCGCTACAAAGAGGCTGTCCACCGCAGGCACCGGCACTGCTACTGCCCGAGCGGCGGGCAGACCTTCATCTAGCGCTGGTGCTAGCGGTGAGGCCGCGTCCAAGGAACTCGAGCAGCTGAAGGAGACTTTGGCTAGCAGGGAAGAGGAGATTGACACTCTCAAGGAGCAAATAACCACCTCGGAGGCCACCATTGCTGAGCTTCGCGAGAAAGGAGATGCGCCGACCCCAGCAGTCGACGACACCCCCAAGGAGCAAAACGACGAAGCCATCGATGCCTTGAAGGAAGAACACAAGTCTGAGATTGCTGCCCTCGAGGCCCGTGTCGAGGAGCTCACGAACAAGCTCAACACGGCCGAAACGGACGTCGAATCCCAAAAGGCTCAGATTTTGGAAGCCCTCGAAGCCAGAAAAACAATCGAGTCAGACCTGGAAGACAAGACCAAGGCCCTCGAGGAAGCCATGAAAGATGGCACTGCCAAGCTCGCCGCAAGCGAGACGGCTCTCCAACAAGTCCACGATGCGCACGCCTCCAACATTGAGAAAATGCGCGCGTCGTTGGCCGAGGAGCATAAAGCTGCCATTGCTGACCTGGAGGCAAAGCACCAGGCGAATCTCGACCAAAACAAATCGGAAGCTGCCGGCCAGGAGTCAGCCATTTCCGAGCTCAAGGACAGCCACCAGACCACCGTGGCAGGTTTGGAGAAGAAGATTGAGGAGTTAAATCTTGCTAATGCTTCGCTGACCTCAGCAAACGAGGATAATGTCAAGTCTGCCCAAGAGGCTCACGGCTCCAAGGTGTCTGCTCTTGAAGAAGAGATCGCCTCCCTCAAGAGCAAGCTCGACGTTGCCCAGAAGGAAGCTGACAGCGCCAGGGCCGCGTTTGAAGCTGCCAATGCCAATGCTGCCAAGTTTGAAAAGGAACAGGCGTCTAACACGGAGACTGTTCAGGCTCTGCAGGAGAAGAACAGTGAGATCCAGTCCACCCTCGCTGAGCGTGACAACGACATTGTCAAGCTCAAGACGATGCATGATGAGCGCATGAAGCAGCTTTCCCAGGACTACGAGAACGAAATCGAAAGTCTGCGCGGTGACGCCTTTTTCAAGCGCAAGTTTGAGGAGCTGGAAACTCAGCACGAGGAGCTCAAGACTTCGTCGGCTGCTGCCGCCGAAAGCCATGCCAAGGAGCTTTCCGATGCCCAGTCTTCGCACGCTGAAGCCGTCAGCGCGCTCGAGGCCTCCAAGGCCGCTGAACACCAGTCTGCGCTCGACGCTTTGAAGGGTGACCATGCCAAGGAGCTTTCTAATGCCCAGTCCTCGCATGCCGAAGCCATCAGCGCTCTCGAGGCTTCCAAGGCCGCTGAACACCAGTCTGCTCTCGACGCTTTGAGGGGCGACCATGCCAAGGAGATTGAAGAAGCAAAAGCTGCTGCTTCTAGTGCCGGCGAAACTCACCTCGGCAGCCTGGAGTCGCTCCGAGCTGAACATTCCGAGCAGCTCGACGCTGCCAAGACCGAAGCCGCTGCTTCACATGCCCGTCAGGTTGAAGAACTTAACGCCTCACATGCTGCTGAAATCAGTGCCTTGAAGCAAGAGAAGGCTGAAGTTAGCGAGAGACTGCTTGCTCTCGAATCTGAAGCTGCCGCCACCAAGGATTCGACCAGTAAGGCTCACGCTGATGAGCTGGCAACCCTCAAAGCCGAATTAGGATCCGCCAAGGACGCTCTGGCCAAGGCGGAAGCCAGCGGAAGCGACGGCATAGAGGCCGCCAAGATTGAGCTGGAGGAGAGACACGCACAGGAAGTGGAGAAGCTGATTTCGATGCACGCCGAGTCTATGGATTCGCTCAAACAGCACGGTGTCGATGCCCGAAAGGATCTCGACGAGTTAAAGGAGTACCACACCAAGACGATTGAGGATCTCATGGCTGAGCACCGCAAAGCCAACGCTAGCATTGAAGAAAAGGTTGGCCAGCATGAATCTGCCAACACTGAGCTGAAGGAGGCTTTGGAATCCGCCAAGGCTGCCCTTACCAAGGCGCAAGATGAGGTGCAGGACATCAGCCAGCAGCTTGCTCAGGAGAAGATGGATCGTATGACGGCAATGGCTGAGCTTGATGCCGCGAAGAATGCCAAGTCGGATAGTTCTGAGGCTGATGCTCTGCGGGAGGAGATGGAAACCTCCAAGAAGGCGTTTGAGGAGACGTTCAACTCTGTTTCCAACGGTGTCAAGGCCAAACAAGCCGAATTAGATGCTGCAATGGAGCAAGTCAAGGCTTCCAACGCAGATATGGCTGCTATGCAAAAGGAGCTGAATGCTTTGAAGCGGGAATCTTCGACAAAGCACCAGACTGCGCAATCTGATTACAAGGATTTGAATGATAGTATGACAGCCCTTGTCGAAGAGGCCAACACCCGAGCCAAGAATCTTCAGGCTAAACTCGACGAGGCAGCTGCCAAGGGCGATAGCGATAGCAAGAAGTTGGAAGAGCTGCAGGCGCAACTCACAGTGAAGGATGCAGAGATTGCTGAGGCAAAGGTTAGTTGGAACCAATGCATGGAGAAGAAACATGTCATAC
Organism: Lecanicillium sp. S3808; assembly: GCA_023628775.1. Taxonomy (NCBI): domain Eukaryota; kingdom Fungi; phylum Ascomycota; class Sordariomycetes; order Hypocreales; family Cordycipitaceae; genus Lecanicillium; species Lecanicillium sp. S3808. The sequence goes on from JAMAJY010000042.1 coordinate 137,296, forward strand.
TGACAACGGCCAACAGTCCAAGGCGGGCAAGCCCAAGGGCCTTGCTTCAAGCCGGTTCGCGAGCGCAGAAGACGACGACAAGGCCGCTGCCGACGACGATGCGGCGGAAGGTGAGGATGATAAAGATCACTCTTCAATAGCACTAGCTTCGGTGCGAAAGCCCCTTGCTTGATGTAGCGTCTCGGACAAGGCTGTCTTTGGTACCTAGCTAAGGCGCTCTATGGATGACATTGCTAACGTGTGAATTTTGGTGTTTCTAGCTAAGTAAAGCGCGCCTGACTGCAAAGCAAATCGATGCGCTGGATCGAGAGATGCGAGACCGAAACTTGCAGTAAGTGAAAGGTCATGGCAGCTTTGAAGTGCAAAATGGACTAACCAAAGGAAATAGGCTGTTGCAATCCATCACCAGCCCGCAGATCTCGTCTGAATAAAGAGTGACCTGTGGAGTGTACCTGGAGGCGTCGACTCCCCTGAAGCAGTTGCGATTATTCCTTTTGTCCTAGTACACTTAATAATGTTATTGGTAATGGCGGATTTTTGACCTTGTGGTGGAAAGGCTTGTGCGCCGCTGATCTTGAATATTGGACGAGATGTCGCTGTTTCTTTCCTGGACAATAGTTGTTTCAGCTTTGATGTCGTGCTACCTGAATCAACGGAGCGAGAGGACATTGAAGAATGGTGTGACGATACCCCTCTTTTTGACGAGAAATATAATAAAAAAATTACAAAAGAGAAGCCGCATTTCGGGCAGAGTCCTCATAGATCGTGAATGCCTTGTTGATCGGGGCCGCCGTTGAGATGAATCGGGAAAGGATTGTAGGGGTCGTTGTACATGGCGTTGCAGTGTGGTGGAACCAAGCTTGGACAAGCCTCGGGAGAGTGTGTTTCGGGTCCGCGCAAGAGTGATGTAATAGTAGACAGGGTTTTAAGAATCGGCAAATGGCCCATTGTACGAAGTAGATTGTTGTAATTTACGAGTCCTGCTCAATTCTTTGCGGAAATCGGGACTGAATGAAGAGAAGAGCACGGTGGTGTCATGTCCAAGTAAGCATTTCGTCAGCGAGCGAGTGTCTACGAATTGAAGCCTGAAAACTTTCTAAATACCATGTCTCCCTCTATATTAGTCGTTCAAGTCAGCCCCGTTTAAAGCTCTTTTTAAAATATTTATAAAAGACATAAAATACCATAGGACTTTTTAATCCGAGAATAGACTACGTCTCCCACCGTTAACCTTCAAAACCCAGATCACGGAGGACGGTGTTCACTCGGTGCCGACACTGTTGCTGATGTTGCCTATTTGGGCACATGCCGGGATTCACTAGTGCCGCACCCCGGTCGGCCATTACCCTTGCGGCGCCACACGTCCACAGTGACGTCCCGACCGGTCCGGAACGTCATCGACATTTTTCGCCTCCCAACCAAGAAGCAGAAGTTTTGCCCCCAAACTACCCAGATAAGCTCACACCAATTCGAGTTTTTGGCATCTCCTTGTTCTTGCTCCTTTTTTCACCTTTAGCTTTCCTGCTCTCGTGGACGTGGAATCTTGTGGTTTTGGGCCTATACCACCGACGCAATTGCTGTTGCAGGGGACTGCCTATTTCGTCATTCTGTTTACTGGAACGCATCTCTCCTGTTGCGCAACAAACTGACCCCCTTTTCGAATCTATCCACGAAGTCAACCCGCGACCTGACTACTCAAACTCGCACGCAGCCAAGGGTCGCCGTCATGTCTACGCCTCTCGGAGGCCGCGCCGCTCCGGTGCAATCCGACTCTGCCGTGGAAACCTCTCGAACGACGACAACATCCTCGGAGAACCACGACGCTTCTACGCCTCACCAGAAATCAATCAAGATAGACGAACCGCACCAAAGCCCAAGCTCCTCACAAACCCAAACACAAACACAAACACAATCCACCAACCTCGCCCTCAGCAGCCTCCACCGTCCCGCCTCCGACCCAGCCAACGAATCCGCCTCGAGCAAACGCCGCCACCTCGCCAGCGAAGCCCACGCTCTCCCTCCACGCCGCAGCCTCTCCTACGCCCAACGCGCCGACGCCGACGCCTACTACGACTCGCGCGCCGCAACCCGTCGAGAATGGAAGCGCCGCGCCAAAACACTGCAGGAATACTACCACGATAACCCGCACCTGCTGCCCCAGCTGCCCTTTACCTGGCACCACGGGTGGCGTCGCTGGCGGCTGTTCATATTCGCCTTTCTTGTATTCGTCGATGCCTCGGCTGTGCCGATTGCTCTGTACTATGGCATGCGCTATGCCGGCGACGTCGAGGGCTGGATCATCTTTGCCGTGGTGACTACGATTTGGGGCGGGCCGACGTACCTCGAGTTTGCGATTCGCACGCTACGGCTGATTAAAAAGGAGCGCTTTTACCGGCCGCTCGGCACAGATAGTCGCTGGTGCTTTGATGTGATTACTCATACGTCGACTATTACGATCACGGTTGTCACGGCGCTGTTTGTGGTGGGCAGCGCGCCGCATGATGTCTTTTTGAGGGTGTTGTGTATGCCTGCGCCGTCTATTTTGTATTGTGTCGGTGGCGTGTTGGCTGCTACGACGCTGTATCATCACATGGGCTGGAAGGCGCCCTTTCGACTGAGCTCTACAGCCAAGGGCGAGCCGGTAAGTCTCTCTATACTAGCACATTGTGTTGCTGTCTTTCTTTACATCCATCTAACCACTGGACTGTAGGTTCTCCCAGGTGTATACTATTTTATAGAAGACATTGTCGCAGTCAATGCTGGCGCTGGCCGTCCGTATCGCGAGGCCCTCGCAGCCAGATACGAAGCCAGCCCCCGGTTCCGCCACATGTTGTATGTCCAGTCTCTCTTCTGGTCCATCCCGGCGCTGATCCTGGCTGTCCCGCTCACCGTCATTGCCGTCATCGAAGCTGTCCCTGCCACGGGTGCGTACGGCGTGTGTTGGGCGGTTCCTTTTCTTTGGATCTCGCTGTGGGGAGTCATTTCCATTTACTGGTGCAAACGCGACATGGTCCGGGAGAGGCTTGAGTGGGAGGAGAAGCAGCGGATTCTCAAGGGGGAGAGGGCGGATGTTGAAACGGCTCAAGTATGAAGCGCATTTTTGTCATTTGTTTCGCATCATAGCATTGGCGGGTTTTACTTTTTGCAGGTTATTTTGTCATAAGTTGGTATACCCAAGTACACGCATAACATTAGTGGGATTGAATTCATAGAAATACGAAGTAAACTTAATGATAATAGCTGTATTACATTGTTGTCTTACTACTACGCTCTGAGAGCCTTGTTCTTTTTAAGGGAACACTGAGTTTTGCTCCTTTTTTTAAAAGAAAAAAATTTATTGTTTTTAATAATAATATAAAAAGACCATACTTTTAATAGAGATATCTCAAGCAATGACGGACACCACACTCAACCGCAAGCATCCTGGCCGGGCTTCTTTCGCATCTGTCTATAGAGAGTGGCACCAGCAGCGAAAGCTGATGTAACAATGTTGCACAATATATTTGGCCATGTTAGGATATATCAGACCTATAGGAAAATTAATCCTAATCTAACAACTTCTTTAAATTAAATAATAGTAATAGCTTTCGACTTTGTAAAATAGTTTTGCGTAGCTCTACCTTACAGAGCAAGTCGGTACTAACCTCAGGCACGAACCCTTTGGCGCGCTGGTGGTCAGGAACGGGTAGGTACCTTAGGTATGCATCTAGGCGGGTGGAGACCAGCGTCCGAACCAGACTTCCAACCGCCTAGTTGCATAAACAACCAAATGGTAATTTCTGCCGCGAGCGTTTGCGAACCATCCACTCACCAAGCAAAGATCTAATAATAAACCACGATTGCCCGCGCTCAGCCATCTGCAACAATGGCCGCTGAAGCGCCGATAACCACGTGCGTGTCATTGCACTCCGACACGTCATGTGAGGGCCTAGGCTAACATTTCGAGCAGGGTATACGTCCAGAATCTGGAAGAACGAGTCAAGATTGAGCCTCTTTCCAACGCGCTACGAACCATCTTCTCCGAGTTTGGCAATGTCGTTGATATCGTCGCCAAGAAGAACCTCAAAGCTAAAGGCCAAGCCTTTGTAGTGTTTGACAACGAGGCGAGCGCTACCGAAGCTATTGACGAGACGAATGGGTTTCCGCTATTCGACAAGCCTATGCGCGTGTCAAAAGCCAAGACGCGCAGCGACAAGACTATAGAGATGAATGGCAGTACAGAGGATCTCGAGAATCATAAAAAGACCCGTCAAGCCGAAAAAGGTTCGTTTATTATACACAAATTTCGCAGTTTGAACAGCATTGCTGACTTAACCCCCGATTTAGAAAAGAAAAAGGCAGCAGAAGCCGCCGAGATCCAACGGCAAGGCAAGCGTGGTGCAGCCGCTGGCCCAGACGGCCGTCCTACAAAGATTGCCAAATCTTCCGGCTTGAAATCCACAAGTGTAGCTACCTCTGCTGTCGTCCCCGACGAATACCTCCCGCCGAACAAGATTCTTTTCTTGCAGAACGTTTCGGAAGAGTACGATGTCGAGGCCCTCAGCGGCATCTTTGGTCGCTTCGACGGTTTCCGCGAAGTTCGCCTGGTACCGGGCCGCCGTGGTATCGCTTTCGTAGAATATGATGCCGAGCAAGGGGCCATCGCTGCCAAGGAGAATACAGCAGGCATGACACTTGGAGACAAGAAACTCAAAGTCACATATCAACGACAGTAATGTAGTTATAGGATTGTATAATACTAATGTGAAATTTGGCTTAAGGAATTCTTGTATAGTAACAGGTGACACATGAACAAGGGGGTGGCGGAGCGGTACTAGAAAATAACTTCGTCGTCATCTTCACCGGCCAGCATGTCCGCTGCTTCGGCTTCCTCATCCTCGTCGACTTCTTTGCCCTCCTCCTTTGCCTGTGCTATGCGCTTCGCCTTCATCTCAGCATCTGCCGCAGCATTGTCTCGTTGCTTCTTGTTGGCCACCTGCGAATTATCACGTTAGCACAGTAGCACATCATAATACCAATAATGTTGACTTGCCTTCTTCAATCTGTAGAACTCTTCACGGTCAAGCTCGTCCAGCTCGGAATTAATGTATTTGATGGTATTCTCCGTGCGAGGTATGATTACGTGCTCGATGGCGTTCACTGCAGGACGATCAGTGGGCTGTGGCGACATTGGACAATTATGAGCTGCTTACCTCTTCGGTTCACAACCTTGATCACCTCGTCGAGGATTACAAAAGCTGTTTGAAGACTGGCCAGTTCGACAAGGGCCTCGACAGCTCGTGCGTATGTTTCACGGCATCTCTGGACCTGCTGGCCACCTTTGCCCAAGCCAGTGAGGCCAAAGTCATTGTTTCCTTCGGTGATATAGCTCTCAAACGCCGGCAAAAATACACCAGATACGTTATCTTGTCGAGTTCGCAGTCGAAAGCGAGCAGACTTGGCAGACTCTTGGACTTGGTAACCGATATCACCGCCAACCGCGTACGTCACTTCGGCCAGAGAAAACGCCGCAATCTGCATAACTCTTCCCATCTTGCGCTTCGCTTCGTCAATTCTCTTTGTGATTTCTATTGACCGTTAGGTTAGCAGCGGCGTAGGACCCCAAGTTGTTTGGTCGTCGACGAACCTCGGAATCGTCTACAAGTGGCAAATAGTTAGAAAATGGTAGGCGAGTATGGGATAAGCATGCAACTTACTTTGTAAGAGCTTCACTCTTTCGCTTCAGCAAGCTGTGCCCCGTCTCCGCTCCCTTGAGCTTTGACTTCATGAGAGCAAGCGATTGCCGCGTCGGGAAGACGGGCTCGCGATCCTGCATCATAGTCAGCGGTGTGCACATCAACAAAATACCACCCTTCACGACTTACAGCAGAACCAGACATGATGGATGGGTGATATCACGGCAACTGCAGGATTACCGGCAAGCTGGTGACGAACAGCCAAAGGTTGGGGGAGAGCAGTACGAGGAGCTGTCGCCAGCCGAGCCCCACTCCCAAAACGTCACGGCGACGAGGCCGTCCTGGGCTGCACTACCTCACCATTCGCATAAAGACCCACATTATATGCAACTAGCAAAGTAGGAGATATCTAATGTTTGCAGCTTCACGATGGTATCTTTTTTCGACGACACGTATTGCGCCGCGCAAGTTTACTCGCAATCGTCAGGCGATTTGATCTCGGTACCAAACGAAGTGTGCGGTACTTGAAGCAGGGAACTCGATTGCACGCGTTGCCCCGTGTTCAAGCGCAGCAACATGCGTGCGAGCCAGGCTTAATTCATTTCTCAGTCCGCGCCTCGGCTTCTACCTTATCTGGCAAAGAACGTCCCAACACCAGATATTCGGACACATCAAATCATCATGGCTGCTGTTGTATCGAACGGGGTTGCCCGCAGGCAACCAAACCTGCACCTGGTCGTAAGTGCCTTGCGTTTTGAGGCTGCAGGAGTTTGCATGCTAACTGTCGCAGTCCAACGAAGATTCCGTTTACGAACAAGACATCATTCGAGATACTACAAGCGTCAAGCCATGGCTCGTATACATAGACTTCAAAATGAATCATGGCAGTATACAGGAGCAAGCTTTTGTCATGGGGCGTGCCTGCGCCCAGCTGCCGCGCTCATACAAACTTTGGAAGATGGTACGTTTTGCCTTTGCCCTCTCTTTTGGGCAACAAACTAACATTAGCAGTACTTGGACTTTCGAGTCAAGCACGTGGCGAAATTGAATCCGGCGATTTGCGCGACAGAATACAACAAGGTCAACGCCCTCTTTGAAAAGGCGCTCATCTTGCTCAACAAAATGCCGAGGATATGGGAAATGTACCTATCCTTTTTGATGGAGCAGCCAATCGTCACTCTGGCGCGTCGAACATTCGACAGAGCTCTACGGGCTCTGCCTATCACACAGCATAACCGGATTTGGGCGCTGTATGTTCCCTTTGCGAACGCCGCAGCCGGCGACACGGCTGTCAAGATTTGGCGTCGTTACATGCAAGTCCATCCCGAGAATGCCGAGGACTATATTGAGCTTCTCACCAAGACGGGGCAATATACAGAGGCTGCCAAGTTATACATCAAGGTCCTCAACAATACCCGTTTTGTTAGCAAGCACGGCAAGGGCCACTACGAGCTTTGGACCGAATTGGTCGAATTGCTAGTAGAGCACGCCACGCGTGTCGAAACTGGCCACGAAACAGGCATCGATGTTGAGGCCATAATACGCAGTGGAATTACACGGTTCTCGGACCAACGAGGCAAGCTTTGGGCAGGTCTCGCTACGTACTGGATACGCAGAGGCAGCTTTGAGCGGGCTCGAGACACATACGAGGAGGGTATCACAACGGTCATGACAGTTCGTGACTTTACCTTGATCTTTGACTCATATGTGGAATTTGAGGAATCGGTTATTGGAGCCTTGATGGAGATGGCGACGAATCGCGCTCAAAAGGGCATTGACGATGAGGATGCCGACTTTGAACTCGACATACGAATGATGCGATTTGAGCATCTGATGGACAGACGCCCATTCCTCCTCAACGACGTATTGCTGCGACAAAACCCGCATCAGGTTCCCGAGTGGGAGAAGCGCGTTGCACTCTGGGGTGACAACAAGCGAGAAGTCGTCGAAACATACACCAAGGCCATTACTGAGATCCAGCCCAAGAGAGCCATCGGCCCCTTTCATCAGCTGTGGTCGAATTTCGCCAAATTTTATGAGCAGGGCGACGACATGCGCAGCGCTCGCGCAATCATGGAAAAAGCTGTCAAGGTGCCATTCAAGTCCGTGGCGGAATTGGCAGACATGTGGATAGAATTCGCCGAAATGGAACTACGAAATGATAATTTCGATGAAGCAGTCCGTATCATGGCCAAGGCTGTACAAGCACCAAAACGATCGACGGTTGACTACTTTGACGAAACTCTGTCTCCACAGCAGCGTGTTCACAAGAGTTGGAAACTTTGGAGTTTCTACGTCGACTTGGTGGAGAGCGTTGCCACCTTGGATGATGTCAAGAAGGTTTACGAGAGAATCTTTGAGCTTCGCATAGCGACACCTCAAACGGTCGTCAACTATGCCAACTTATTGGAAGAGAACAAGTACTTCGAAGAATCGTTCAAGATTTACGAGCGTGGCCTCGATCTGTTTAGCTACCCCGTGGCCTTTGAGCTGTGGAACATGTACCTCACCAAGGCGGTTGACCGTAAAATTGGGATCGAACGCTTGCGAGATCTATTCGAGCAGGCTGTGGAGGATTGCCCGCCCAAATTTGCCAAGACAATATACCTCATGTATGGCAACTTGGAGGAGGAGCGAGGCCTGGCACGACATGCTATGCGCATATATGAAAGGGCTACACGGGCGGTTTCTGACGAGGACAGAGCGGACATGTTCAATTTCTACATTACCAAGTCTGCGTCCAACTTTGGTCTGCCGTCAACGCGCCCCATTTACGAGCGCGCTATCACGGCACTGCCTGATGAAGAGTCGAAGGATATGTGCTTGAAGTTTGCAGATATGGAGAAGAGACTTGGCGAAATCGACCGGGCCCGCGCCATCTATGGCCATGCATCGCAATTCTGCGACCCGCGAACAAACGTCGACTTCTGGACCAAATGGGAGCAGTTTGAAGTTCAACATGGCAACGAAGACACGTTCAAGGAGATGCTTCGGATCAAGCGAAGTGTCCAAGCACAGTACAACACCGATGTCAATTTTATTGCGTCTCAAGCGCTTGCCCGGGGACAGAAGGCAGAAGGCGGCGATGGTGAGTCACAGGATGCTATGGAGGCTCTTGAGCGAGAGGCACGGGCTCCTCAAGGCTTTGTGGCGTCAAGCACCGGACCTACGGGTGGCGGCGTAACGGAGTCGCGGCCGGCGGTACAGGCGAACCCGGATGCGATTGATATCGACAGCGGCGATGATGAGTAAACCTGGCTAGATCATCGCCTGTGTATACAAAAGTACTTGCGGCGCTTATTACTCGGTCTTCGGGAGCAAAAGCTGGAGAAGGATCACTTTGCGCTGGTGGCATTATTACAAGTTAAACACACACTTTGTATTTTCTTCTTTTCTTCATTGGGATTGAGATGTGGATTGACTGGTTTCGGGAGGGCATTGTTTTTCTGTTTACATGGCACCGGCTTTTCATTATAGTTTTCATTTGAATTTTGGGACTTGACGCTGTCTTGGTCACAGAGGCAAATTTTTTCTTTGTTATAGGAGTTGGTTTAAGAGATATGAAGAGAGCAAGAAGCTGGAATAAAATACAAGACGAATCCAATCAATAGATAAGTCCACATTGGCGTGATTAACAGACAAGCAAAGGAAAACGTAAAAACACCAAAACGATAAACGACCAAATTAAGAGGTCTCTGCATCACAAAAACAAACACCTGGCTCAGTTCCATGCCCATGTCCCAACTTTCCCTGTTTGGATATCTTTTTTTTTTCTCATCGCCATGAAATGCAAGGGGCCAAAATTTAGAGTAGAACACCCGGCTGCGGCGTATTGGTCGGGCGATCCGATCTAGCGGATTGCTCTGACTAGAATATAGAGTATGTCTTGTAGTAAATTTCTTCAACAAAGGAGAAGAGGGCTAGGGTGGGAGCCGGTGTTATTTGCCGGCGCCAGACTTGTTCATCTCTGCAATCTTGGCGTGATACTTGTCCTGGTAATTGCGGTCTACGTGCCCATCGCGAGAGCTGGGAGTGGCGTAGATGGAGCCCTTTCGTTTTTGGAATCGGCTGGGAGGGACCTTGGCGGCATCTGTTGTGTGATTAGATTCTGGTTAGCCAAAAGCGAAACTGTGGACAATGCGGCATGTGACAGCAAAGTGGCGGTGCTGGAGACTCTGATGATTGATGGTGATGACGATGATGGTGGTGGCAGTGGAGGGGTTCGTCCACTCGGTTTGGAGAGAGCTCCAAAGCTCGGGCATTGGTAGGGCCCCGCCGCATCGTGCATTTTGGCAGATTTAATGGGGGAGGGTAGGGGGGCAAACAGGCGAGGGCGGGTCACCAAGACTGCTGCAAGCCTGCTGCACGCCACCTGGAAAAGGCAGTGTAAAACTTACCCCACTCGTCACTCATTCTGCGATCCTTTTTGGGAGCGACAGGCGATTCGGACAGGATGATGGGTTCGGGCTGCGTGGACGCTCCAGCAGTATTTGGCTGCTCAGTACTGGCCATTTCGGTTATCGACGATGAATCGAAGCGTGGTAAGCTGTGTTGTTTCGATGATGAGCTGCTCCAGCAGTTGTACTAGATGGAGCAAACGGACGGCGTTGATCTAAACGACTTGATCTCCCTGCGACGCTAATGCTTGGATCGCGATTGAGAATTGGAGGCTGACGTTCGAAATGTGTTTATATCGAGCGTATACTAATGATGAGGCAGGAAACTAGTCAATGGCGAAGCATGATCATGAGGATGGGCAGCCTCCTTATATAGACGAGGGCCTTATTATCCGTCGACGCACACACGCACACGCACACGTATACAAGCCAAAACGTATCCATGCAGTGCACAACCTAGTTTTTGCCTCCGATGCCATACCAGCCAGACTCTCGAACGACGTGGGCCATGTGAGCGCCTACTCAGGTCGTCCGCTCGAGGTCTAGAGCAGCTAGTCCACCGGCGAATTCCAATGACATGGTGTGCCGCTGCACCATAACCACCAACAAGTGCGCAACTACAAACAACTTTGGTACACTAACCGGGACTAGGTTGCCTGTGACTGGCCGCGAGCCATTCACAGACGTAATCGACCCTCCATCCAAGTCTGGCTCCCCTTCAACCTTGGGAAGCCTTGATCCAGTCACTGGCGTCGACGCACATCCACCACGAAAGCCAGTGTCGCTAGCGATGCCGTCCGATGATTCGCTGCCAAAGACCGCTGGGCTTCGGCGCTGGGCCCAATCGATGAGAGTGGGTAAGAGTGACGCCGCGCTCGCACCCCCCCCCCCCCCGCAGGAGCTTTTTGGGGCAACTGTGGCTTTCGCTGGGGAACCGGGGGTGCCACTGGTAAAGCACAAAACGTCGCGATGATGCCTGCTGCTTGCTGCGTGATGCTTTCTGGGTGATCGACAGAGCGACAACCTTGCACTTTGACGTCATGCTTGAAGGTCCCTTAATCCTTCTGTGGCAGGTCTTGTTGCACTTTTCAATCCAGACTATCCCCCAACAAGAAACTTTGCTGCGATTCCTTGACAGACGAAAACTACAGTACAGCACCGACAACAAGGCCCTGGGAAGTCATGTCTCAGGCTAAAATCCCACAGTACGGCAGTGGCAAGGGGACCAACGATCGGCACCTGCGTGACTGCTCACAGGCGTCAGCGCCACCAAAGTACCTCATTCAGGGCGCGCGGGTGGCCGGTCACCCGGCAGTCCACGGAGTCCGCTGTACGGATGAAACGGGGTGCATTGCAGCGGATTGCAAGCCTCTATCACCGTAAAAGGCGGCGCAGCAACCTGCCGATTCAAGGTCTAGTTGACAACAGGATCCCCGTTTCAATATCAAGATTGACTTCGGCGCGGTGTCGGCGGGCTCCAGCAGGGCCCCAGTCAAGCTCCAGCAGGAGCTCCAGTGACGATGTTGCCCTACGATGCGTCCCTTTTGCCGCTTCTAGTTAGTCGGTGCCGCGCATGCTCCCGTTGGCGCAGCACCTCGTTGCCAATACGTACCCCTCGCCCACGGATGTTCGCTTCTGAAATCAGCTCACTTTCCAGCTGTCAGAAGTCATATCATGCTTTCTGATGAGCTTGGGCACACGAGGAGTCAGGCAGCTAGCAAAAGGAAGGACCGGGTACAGACTACACACTCTGCTCCCTCTACATGTTCCCACTCCAAAGCCAAAAAGCTGGGATCTGAAGGTTATACTTCAAAACTAACGCACAATGCGTGCCATGCGGCGAATTTCCCAAATATAGTGGCAGAGAGGCGCCACCAATGGGCCAAGTGCTTTTTTGCAAACCCACCTTTACAACTGTAATACTAAGACCAACCAGGCCTGGCAGCATACCAGCCAAACGAGCTACCCCAACTTTAGATAAACAAAGGCGGTCGTTGCACAAAAGGCACCGCTCATTGACAAAATCGTGTCCCTTAGCAATGAACACAGGCCTTTCAAAAGCATTATGATGGGAACACCCGTTTCCTTCGCCTACTCGGCCTCTCCCGAGGCTGCTTATCCACATCAGCTCATACTCGTGACATCCGTGTAAGTCAGTCGTGTCGCGTGATGTTTCCGGATGGCGCTCGGTCTAATTGTAGCTTTGCATCACGAGCAGTGCATTTCGCAGCCAGAATTTTGATTTCATAGGCCTTGGTTTTGGGTGCTCTGAAATGATATGAACGATGCGGTTGGACAGATTCAAGGTGAGTCTTGTCTTAGCTTAAACTCCCTTTCTAGCCTTGGCATTTGCGGTAGCATACTACTCCTCTTTGTGCAAGACAGCATGCCAGAGCCGAGACTCATAATTGCAGGCCAGCCCATGAAAGATATATACATATAAAAGCAAAGTGCCGACATTGATGGTGAGACGTCGCATGTTTTGGTGGGACGGACCACGCCGGGCGCTCCCTGTGTACGAGTATTGATGCGCCAAGACAAAGAGACATGCCACCTTACCAGGATGCATTCATTAACATATCTTACCTGCACAGCCGAGATGTGGATGGAAGCGAGACAAGGTGTACAACAAGAGCGTCTCGTCACTTAAGGTGTGAAAGTCCAGACTCATATGAAAACGCCACATCAGCTTGGCCACGTTTTGTCTTGAAGGATACTTGAGTTGTGATTGCTGTAACTGATACAGCACTTCTCAAACAACCAACGCCAATAGAGAGTGTACGCCTGCCCCGAGAAGCCTCAGTCGCACGGAACCAGCGTCGTATATTTGTGTTCATGCGGCGCAACTCCCAGTACTTGTTGATCTGCCTCGAAGTTTAAAACCCCAAACAACTATTTACATATCGAGCCACGACGAGTTATATTCAGTTGAAGCGTCTCGAGAATGTTATCACTTACCAGCTTTCTCACACTCGGTGAAATTCGAGCCCTTTGTTAGGAAAGGAGCAACCCACCATATTGCAATCCCTGCATCCCACTTTGTCTACACACCCTCACTTAAACGTGACGGGGCGGGACGCCTAACGTGATGAGGGGGTTGGCAACCCTCTTGGCTCTGCGCCGGGGATAACTTGTGCACACTCCATCTCAGTGAAGAGACGTGGTCATTTACCACCTTCACGCACTGGACAAATCTCTGGGCGTTTCTGGGCGAATCTCGTCTATCCAAAAAAAGTCCCGGGCCGATTGTTTATCATTTCGCGCCATGCATATACATGTATGCACGGAGTACACATACGACCCTTTGCCTGCAGACGTCCGGGTTAATAATAAACGCACAATAGATGACCCGAAGCGTTTCAATTCGCCCATCAAGCTCTGCACATGATGTGCATCACATTAGCTCAGGTCTGGTACATTGTTGATGACCGAAGCCGGGCGGCCGATATTGCCTGACCCTTCCACCATATGCAAGCTGCGCCTCGTTTGAGGGCGGGGGCTGGGCGGACGGGACAACCTTTCGGTAACGCTACCCGGCTCGAGTATGGCTCGAGGATGCATGTCTGCATACAACACGTCTGTTTGTAGGAGGATGGCTTGCAAAGTGCAAGGTCAGCGGTGGTTCAGCTCTGGTCCCCTGTGAGCCCAACCCCCATCAGTTCATAAACACGGTTCGGGGGTTCCGGTTGGTGGGCTTATGGGACCCCTCCCCCGCCTTTTCGAGCAGGTTAAGCGGAGGCTCTCGCAAACCTGCAGGTGGTCGGAGGCCCCCGCGAGCGTTACCCTACAGAGGTAAGACATGCAGACAAGAAACTCGATTGTGACTTCGGCAAGTGAAAGGTCATGATGAGCCATTTTTATTTTATTTTTATTTTTGGCTGCTTCTGGAGGGAACTCTTAATTCATCCCTCGAACGTGGCAGGTCGTGAGTTGTCACTGCAGTATCGCGGCTATTCACAATAACACCATGTCACCGAAAACAAGCGTGTTTCGATGCGGAGCGCAAATGCGCTCTACTTATCACTGATTAATTCTTGAAAGGAAAGGAAAGGAAAACGGGACGCATAATTCCGTACATCAGACGGCTCAGAGCGAAATTTGGACAAGATTTATAATCTACAGTAAAGGGCTATAAACACAGGGGTGGTATGCAACCACCGCACTGGTCCTCCGCGCGCTGTATCATCTCTAAAACCCGTCTCCAACACCAACGGGTCCATGATATCCTTTTCTCGCTTTCAAAAACCACAAACAGGCCACAATGAGAGTGAGCCCTCCCCAAATAAGACAGGCGTAATTCATGCTCTGCGCATCCGTCGGCAGGGACGCGGGAAAGCTGTAGATGACGTCCCAAACCACCAGATACAGCACAGAGATAATGTTGCACGCGAAGCCAAACCATCCTGGTAGTCTAAAGGGTCCATAAGGCACATTTTTCCGACGGGAAAGTAAATTCGGCAGGATACAAGCAATAAAGGAGCAAGTCGAGAGCAGGATAAAGCTGCTCACAAAGGCATTGAATGCGGTTGTGCTGCCGACATATAGGGCACCCAAGAGGGTAATTATGACGGCGGAGACGATGGTGCTCACGACAGGAACGTGATGCTTGGAGCTGACGCGGGTGAGCTTGTCGTCGCAAACTGCTGCGCCGTCGCGAGCAAGGGCCCAGAGCGTTCGGCCGCAGGTAATGTGTAAGCCGAGGACAGTAAAGGCCATCATGATCATGATGAGGGCGAGCAGGCCACAGGCACCAGCGCCAGAGCCCGTTGCTTGCCTATAAATATCTGCAATGGGATAACTAGAAGTGAAGAGGGAATCATAATCGTGGATTGCGTAGAGGATCGCAATGAGGTAGGCGAGGCCGGTGACAAAGCCGATGGAGACTTGCATGGCAATGGCGAGCGGGACGTTTCGTTCCGGATCGGGAATCTCTTCTGCAAGATGGGTTACTGCGTCGACGGGGCCGACGCTGTATGCGCCGTTGAGCATGCCAGCGAGAAAGACGAAGCCATCGGGATAGCCAATATCGGCCTTCCACTCTTTCCACACAAACTCGGACGTCGCATACCCGCCTCCGCCAGGCAACCCAGGCATGACGGTGACAACGACGACGGTAATGACAAAGAATGTAACTACGCAAAAAGCACCAAGCTTGTTCAGGCCTGGCATCAAGGCATTGGCAAAAATGACGGAAAAGCACGCGACCCAGGTAAAGATGGCATACACGACAAAGACATGCCACGACTGTGGCTCAAAGCCAGCATGGTTGATGGCATACATTTGCACCGCGCAGTTGCCAAAGATGGACGTCATGCTCGCGGCGCCCAGCATCCAGGCCAGGTAGTTCCACCACCCGGCGAAGAAGCCGACTACCTTGCCCCAGCGGCGGCCAGGCGTTACGGAGGCCCAGTGGTAGACGCCTGCGGAGGAGGGCATGGCGCTGGCCAGCTCGGCGATGCTGGCGGCGACGAACCAGTAAAAGACGGAGACGGCGATGAATTCGTAGAGGACGCCGGGGGCGCCGCCGTTGAAGATGGCGACGAGGATGGAGCCGCCGATTGCTGGCCAGACGTTGCCGACGACGAGGCCGATGCCGGCTAGGGAGAAGAGGCTAAAGTTTCGGCGGAGCTGCTGGACGTGGCCGGAGGCATTGATGTATTCGCTGGCCCCGGGCTTGGATTCGTAGTGTTGGAAGCCATCTTCGGCGGTTCGGGCATGTTTGTCATCGTCGTGGTGTGTTGTAGGCTCGGCCATGGTTGCGGAGGAGGAGGCGACCGGACGACACTGCCGGGCCCTGGGCAGGGTGTTATGGGCGTAAAAGGGCTGAAACTATCTCGAGCGTATGAAAGATGCCAAGTTGCAAAATGTAGAGGATAAAAATACAAGAGGATGTTGGAGATGGAAAAAAGAAATATTGAATACAACGCTGTTAGGGCAATTCAATATGAGCCCCCGGGGGAACAGGCCTCCACACCGGGGTTGGGCGGCCGGCAGTTGAGGCTCAAACGATGCAACACGGAGGGGGCTTTTGCCGGCTACCGGGGGCCCTCGGGCGCCGACTGTGTGGAGGTACGGGGGTAAGACTGGGGGTTTTCAGGGGACACGATTGGGAAGGAGTTAGTCAATGAATTTAAAGCCTGGGTGCTTTTAAGCGTAAGCATTCTGAATTACCGATGCGTGCGCTTGTGTATGTATTAGTGTGTAAGGCGACGCCTACTCGTACAGTAGGGCGCTCGGCAGACCAACACCAAGCACCGCGGAACTCGTATGCAGACCGCAATCATGTACTAATTTACGCATTCAATTATTTCCTCATAATTTCCAAAAATTCGTCATCACTTAATAAAAGTAGCAGCACTTTGAGTCACAATGCGAATAATCATCTCTGGTTCGTATCGTCCCTCGTCCTTTCTACAATCAATCGCCTTCAAACGCCTCGCATCTGCCGCCATACACAAGGCATAAACCACGCTAACCCGTTTAGGACACCTCACCCACATTCACACAAACGGCTCCATGCATCTCACCAAAGACTTTCCATGCACATATCAGCCTTGCTATTACTCACAAAGCCGGCGAAAAGAGTCACCAGCAGCCAGCCATACATGCAGCAAATGGCCTTTATAAACACAGTCAACTCATAATACCCTCGATTTTCTTCTCTACTCCACCATAACCAATCTACTTTGACGAAAACTATCGCCCCATATCCTGCGACGACTGCCATCACTCCTTCGAGTCTGCGCCTCGAAGCGGCCAGGAGCACATGCTGCCTCGCTTCCGCCTGCTTCACCGTGTCATGAAAAGGAAGTTGGATGTAATGCTCCACGGCACATACTCCACCATGGCAACTGAAGCACCTACCATCCAGCTCAATGCGCGAGAGCAAAAGCTGCGCAACCTGCTGGTCGATGTCGCCAAGTCAATCGACGCCTCTGCCAGCAACAACGCCGCCGCGGAACCCGTCACCCTGCGCTGGGCAGGCGGCTGGGTCCGAGACAAGCTGCTCGGATCAGGGAGCCATGATATCGACGTGGCAATCAACACCATGACGGGCGACCAGTTCACCAAGCACCTACGTGAACACTGCCAGCAGCAGGCCGTCATCGACCGCCACGGCCTGGGGCCAGACGATATTGGCCGTCCGCACAACGTAGCTCGCCAGCCAGACAAGTCAAAGCATCTGGAGACGGCTATGCTGCGTATCCTGGGCCTTGATTTGGACTTTGTCAACTTGCGCAAGGAGACGTATGCCGACGACAGCCGCAATCCGCAGATGGAGTTTGGCACTGCCGAGGAGGACGCGCTGCGGCGAGACGCTACCATCAATGCTCTATTTTACAATCTCAACACCCAAAAGATTGAGGACTTTACGGGCGGTCTGCCGGATATGCAGAGGAAGCTGATCCGTACGCCGCTGGAACCGCTTCAGACGTTTAGGGACGATCCGCTGCGTGTTTTGCGGCTTGTTCGCTTCTCCAGCAGGCTGCAGTTTGCTATTGACGCTGGGACGCGGCAGTACATGGCGGACCACAGCGTATTAGAAGCCCTCAAGGTTAAAATTAGCAGAGAGCGTGTCGGAACTGAACTGGAAAAGATGCTAAAGGGTTAGCTCCATCACCATGTTCAGCGCAATGAAACATAACAGCTAACAGCTTCGTCTAGACAAGAATCCTCGCATAGCTCTCGAGCTCATTGACCAGCTAAAGCTCTACCACGCCATCTTCACCGACCCTACACGCGCAAAAGTTCCAATCCCAGACATTTCACGGTGGCCCGTCTCCTACAATGGCCTCTACAGCATCCTCCAGAACCAGACCCCCGGTTCAATAGCATCTACACTAATCCACACCGACGAAGCCACCTTTATTGCCTGGAATCTCGCAGCACTAAGCCCCTGGATGCGCGAGCAGGATCCGCCAGGCACCAAAAAGAAAGCCAACGCTCTACCCCCCGTAGGCGTCATTGCTCGAGAGGGCATCAAAGCACCCAATAAGCTCACCGATATTATCTCCGCTTCCCACCGCCACCTAGACGAGATTCTCGACCTGAAGCGCGCCGTCCTCGAAAAGGAATCTTACATCACCGAGCGCGACCGCTTCGGTATGGCGATTCGACGCTGGGATGCTCAGGGCGGGTCATTCCGGCTGCAGATTCTAGGTGCAATGCTCGTCGAAGCTATGGAGCGGCTACAGGCATGGCCAGCCGCGGAAGAAGAGGATCAGCAGCGAGATGCATTTGTCAGCGAGTGGCAGCTCTTCCTGGACCATCTAGCTGAGCTGGACGTGATGGATGCCCCGACCCTCAAGAGGCTGCTGGACGGCCGCGACCTAGCCAAGGCATTGGGCGTGAAGCCGGGGAGATGGACTGGCCAGGCGCTGGATATCTGCGTGGCGTGGCAGTTGCGGAATCCGGACGAGACGGATGCTGCGGGGGCGATTGAGGAGGTGCAGGAGAAGAGAAAGGAATTGCAGATTCCTGATTCATAGACTGGAGTTGGACAACTAAAAAGAAAGGGAATGGAATTGCCTCATGAGGAATATGAATTATATAGACTGTGTAGTCCATATGCAGTTGAGAACAGGTGCGCTTACGCGCTTAAATCTGCACTGGAATAAAAATACTCTTTACTCAGAAATACTAAAAGGCAAATTTGAATCATGATGACCCTAATAAATCTATGAGCCACAGATCTCATTCTAGTTGGGAAGTGACTGAGATTCAAGCTTCGACACAGTGCCAAACACGTGGCTTTGGCACTATGCCGCCAAATTCACGACTGGAACCTGCAAACCCCACAGTAGTCAATAGCTCAATTCCCAACTCACGACACTGCCTATTCTTCAACTTTCCCCGATTATCATACGGCTTTTGTTTGCAGAACTCGCTTAATTATATATTTACTCTTCATTGTTGGCTTTGACGTGAGATAAGAGGACCTTGCGAAAGACAGTGCGTGGCATCATGGACGCAACGCTTGGTGATGAGAATACCCTTCGACTGAAGGCGCTCGCAAAGCGTACGTATTTTCCTCTGGCTTTTCCAAATATATCTTCATATACTAAGACACTATTCAGAAGAATCTCCTTCGCAGTCTAAAATCGAGCAAGACATCTCTGCATCAGATCCTGTACGTGCTTGCATATCATTGAGATTTGATTATCACAAAACCATCTAACCATATATCTAGTCCCTCGAACATGACGCAATTCTACAGTTAATAGCCAAATCACCCTCTACGATCTCAGATACAACCATACAATCCCTCCGCAATATCCTCATTTCCTCAACACAAGACCGTAAGACGGCCCTTTCTATCCACATCTCTCCAGGCATTCACTAACGTATGAAGACACCAATCACCATACCCTCGCAGAAGCATCCCTCGCAGCCCTAACCTCCCTCTCAAGCACCAATCCTCTAGACAATGGCACTCTCCTCACAGCAACAGCGTACACAAATCCCATCGACACCTGGGCCACCAAAGCAGCCTCATCATTCGCCTCAACGCTCCTAAATACACACCTTCCATCAGACAAATTACATGACTTTATCGTCAGCACAGTTCTCCAAGACCACCTGCGCCCAATCTTCTCCAAAGGCGCCGGCACGTCAAGCGTCACGGCAGCTGGAAGACCAGCTGCGTTTCGCGAGCCAGCGCAGGCAGCGGGCCGACGTCCAGCTCAGGCGGCCTGGAAAGAAGCAGGTGCGCAGGTTGTGACTATTTTCGAATGGGCTGTTCATTCTGCAGATGTAAGAAGAAAACATACACAGCACCTTGTTATATATTAATGAATCGTCTAACAAAAGCAATCTAGGAGATGACACTCGCGAAAAATTGGCCGCTGTTCATACCAGTCTTGGTCACTCTCTGTGAAGATGACGAGACTACATTCCGCCAGAGAGGTCTCGAAATACTAAATACTTTTCTCCAGAAATGCCCCATGCAAGTGATTCGCACTTCTGGCGTCGATGCCGTCTTTCAAGAAGCTGTTTTTCCGACACTGCTCTTCCTGCCGAGCCTGACGCCCGAGGAGAAGTCAGTGCGGCTGCTCCGCGCAGCGTACAAGGCACTCATGTCTCTTGCGCTGGTGGATTCGGATGTGGATGCGAAAAAGAGAGTGCAGCTGCTCGATAAAGTGCTTCGCGAGGGTGTTTTTACGGGTTATTTCCATGCCTCGCAGCACATTCATGTGGTGCAAGTCATCATGGAGAGCGCCGGGGAGGTGGTGAATGGCTTGCAGATTGCAGCCGTGAAGCATCTTCAGGTTTGTTTTGGGCTCTCGACCTAGCAAGTATCAATGTCCAATGCTAACTATTCATTTCTAGAAATTACTGAATCTCTTTTCTTCAGTCATGACAGACTCTTTCGCACTAGCCTACCCTCCAGCAGTATTTGCAGCAGCCAAAGCTCTAAACACTACCATTCTCAACTGCTGGCCGCGCATAGAAGGCTCTCAGCACGCTGAACAAATCATTCGCATAATCTCCATAGCCTGGACAAATATTCAAGACCATCCATCCTCAGAGAAGAGCACCGAGCTTGACAGACTGAGCGGAGAGCTGTCAAAGACGTCTACTCTGCTTTCGGCACTATGGCGAGAAAATGGACCACCACAAAAGCTTCTGGATATTTTGAAAAAAGAGCCTGAGCTAAGGCCGCTATTTGGACAAGTAGTCTGAAATGGAAGCTTAATTATTATACAAATTTACATGTTTCAACCGCAAAATCTCAGTCCAGAGGCTGCTGCTTAAAGAAAGACTTGCCCCGCAGCCACTTCCTGTACGCTTTATACCTCTTCTTTGGCGCGTCCTCTTCCGTCACCGTCAGTGGATTCTCGCCAATCTTGAGCAGTTCCGTGTACATGTTCAAGTCCTCTTCTGTGCCGTCTTCCATCAATTTGTTCTCTTGCCAGCCACCGTGGACATATTCCTGATATTCAGACGAGTCAATATCCGCCGGTGTATCGCTTGACACAACCAGAGGTAGATTCTGTGGGTGATGGATATATCGTGCATAGTCGTCAGCCTCTTGCTTCTGCACCGACGGGTTCAGCGAGTCGTGCACGGCCTTTGTAAAAGTCCATTGTGCTGCCTTGGACTTTTCAAGAGGCGTGGGCTTTGTCTTGCGGCTGGCATTATCTGCCTCTGAATTGCCTTGCATTACAGTGGCCAGTTCGGTCGTCTTGTCTTGTGCAGGCTGCAGCCATCTCTGCAATGACATGCCTCTGTTTGCAGTCCTGTCCGACCTTATGGAAGCCCCGTCGTCTGTCTTGGCAGATGAAGGAGATGCAGGCTGTTTGGATAGGGGAGTCAACTTGTTTGCCTTCTTTTTGTCGGCATCCACTTCCGTCTCTATACGAACTCGGAACGGGCTGAGGTCATACCGCCCATCCTGGGTTGACTTTATGGGTATATATTTTATAGTCGAATTCATCTTGTATGCAAACATCTTGGGAAAAGAAGAGAGCGTCGAAGGGCGGTAATACTCTAGCCAATAATCGTCAAAATAATCCACGGGCTTTGACTTGGGAGCATTGCTTGCCGGCACAAGCGGGGGCATCTGACGCTTGCGCAGATTTGAAGGCGTAAACCAATGGATATAATTGTTTGGCTTGTATATTGAAAAGTCTCTGGGATTTGAATGGTGGAGATAGTAATCCGTGTTGAGATCCCACAATTTTGGCACTCCTTGCGTGAAAATATAGTTGCCCAGGAACAAGTTGTAGGCTTCCTGGCGCTGGCTGTCCAGGAATGAATTATTGTAATATCGTTTAAAGCTCTCAATCATGTCTCGCGAGTGACTAGTCCATTGGTTGATCTTGCGGTAAGTCTCCATAGTGTTGACCAGCTGTGATCCTCCGTACTGAACTGCAATCGTGTCACCGTGATCATGCCACATGTGTGTAAACAGGTTGACTGCGTCCGTGTCATAGTCGACAGATACATTGTCCAGAATGCCCAGGGCATGCAGTTGATGCCCGAGTGCTCGCTTGCCAATAACAAATTGCGCGGCGTTGGTTCGATCCAAACAATCAATGCAGTTTGTTCTTGCAATTCCGTTTTGCGCCGTCAAAGAACTTGTAATACCGTCACCGTTTTGGAAGAAACCTGTTGCTTCAAATATGGCATCGGCAATTGTTTCCAGATTGCCAATCACATCTCCCCCGCGTACCTTGGAAGCACGACTCATGTCCCAGGCCTTATGTATAATCCGGTTTTCCTTGGGTAGAAATTGGTTCAGATAGTTTATAGCAGTGGTAAACTCGTTCAAGAGTTTGGATTCTCGTGGTTGTCGCTCTTTCGACTTGACGAGGTTGAGTACATAGATTGGCGACCCATATCTCTCAAACAGGTTATCAAAATGCAAAGCCGCCGCTGTATAGTATGGGTCGACAAGATTGAGCTCAATCGGTGGTTTAGGCGTCACCCCGGTGCTGTCCTGACTCCAGTAGAGCGGTATACTTCCGCGATGTTGCACATAAGACGTATATTGCGGACTGCAATAAAGCCGAGGACCGGGGGCATGGAACGAAGTCGTCTGCGACTCGGCCACAATTTGCTCCGTTTCGACGTCATTGGCAACATAGCCCAAGTCATTTGCGCCTCGTTTTAGAAACCGTGCACCGGCAAAATACCTTGACCGCCGCGCAATGACGGTAATATGTGCTGTTCGTCCATATATAGACAACGCCGCCTGGTCAATGTAGCCATGAATAATCGGCCGACACCAGTCAAAGGGATCCTTAATCGAATCCGCAACAGGGTCGAGCAGATATCCATTCCACACAAACATCGGGTTGAAATCGCCGTCCGGCAACGAACCCGCGCCGTTTGCAAGCGCCGTGCGTTCACGAGTAATATTATGTTGTAATGTGTGAGTCAGATCGTATGAATAGCTGTAGTAGAACGACTTTGTCAGATCCAAGCCATTTAGAATAGACAAGAACCGCTGTTCTTCGGTGTTGCGCGTATCAGGCTTTGACTTGCCCGACGTCAACGGAATAAGCTCAGTCCCTTCAATCTGGTAAAGATAGTGCCCGCCAACCATGGCGACAGTGCTCTTCTTCGTAATGAGGAGCATATAATACGGCCCCGTAAACTTGATGAATCCAAGCAAACCCCACGTCGTGCAACGCAGCTTGATGCCACCAGTTCCCTTGTTCCCGTCGTCGATGGTATCGAGTAGCTGATTCATCTCCCTGAGCGAGTAAACAATCTTGTCGTCTGTGATGCTCAGTTCAGCGCCTTCGGTCGTGCGGTCGATCTTGAGGATGCGGTATCGCTTCTCGCTCACGTCCACGCCGACAACGTAGTAGCGGCTCGCCGTTTCGTACAGGCTGAACTTATGCATCTTGTGCAAGAGTCTATCCGAGGTAGGTTCCTCGTGGACTGAGGCTTTCTCGTCGACGCTCGCGGTGGCGGCCGTGTCGGTAGGTCTTCGTGATTCAGAGTCTGGGCTCGAGGTGCGAACAAACGGCTCCGCCACGGCAGGCTCGTCGTCATTGTCGTCGTCTGCATTCTTGGCCTTTGCGCTGAGTGATTCTAGAGCTGAAGAAGAGTTGGCTTCATTATTTTGCAGCGCCGGAAAGACTGGCGACGCGGGTTCTTCTTCCTTTGGAGCTGGTGTTTCCCTTTCCCCGTGTGGGATGACCTTGGCTTGCTCCGTGGAGCCCGGTGGAAGGTCGGCCATGACTATCGGTGAAGGATCAACTGTAGCATGGCAGTGTGTCTTGTCGCGCAATACTCTGGGCTTCTTTGCCCGTATCAAGTAGGAAACACGACCGCAGACGGATGTGCCAGGGAAGCAAGTCACGGGCAGCTTTGAGCTTGTGACATGATTATGAGCTGGTCGCGACCTGGTGGGGAAAGCGTGGGGAGCTAGGTAACTGCGTACGCTAAATGTGCGCCTCTATTTGTCTACCCCAGTTCTAAACATGCATCGCACTCTTCTACCAGTGCTCGCCTGTGCTTAATACATGGTATGTACAAAAACAATAAAAACAAATCCCCGCGTAGCCTTTTAGGCAATTAAAATTTCTCCTCACGCCTAATGTGCCGCGGGCCCTGCATTCGTGCTTTACTCGGCCGTTGCAGCATCCTTCTCTTCACTCACTTCCTCCCTTTGAGTATTGCCCTCCTCGCCTTTGCTTTCGTCGGTCTCCTTCTGCTCCTTCTTTTCTTCAAGCTGCCCCGCAGGTTGTGCTTCGGGCGTATCTTCCGCCTTTGCCTCTTCCTCTGGCTTGCTCTCTGGCTCGTCCACCGGCGGAAAGATGTCACCTCGCAGATCCGGCAGGAATCTATCGACTCTGTTCCATGTTTCGTCCCAGAGCTTCTCTTTCGAAGGATCTTGCGACGGCGGCACAAGAAATTCGCTGCTTGCCATAAATAGCAGCACATTCTTTAGATTCTCACGCACGGCATCCTCCTATTAGAAAGTTAGTTTCTGGTTGAAAGACAACAGACAAGAAATTACGCACCAGTGTGTCCCCTTGTCCGCTATTCATTAAGCGGTCCATGACTTCAATAATCTTGATCCACAAGTCAAGCATGCCATCCCATTCCGAAAGCAGAACGAGATAACGCAAAAATACCTTGCAAAGTAGAGACATAGTCTGTACACGCATCTCGCTCATTCCCTCTCGGTCTGTAGAGAATACTTCAGGCTTCAGCAAGCGCATGATGAGTGGGAAAAGAACCTTGCCAAAAATGGCTGTCCATTCCTTTGGATCACTGCTCGTTAGCTCTGCAGAAAGCAGTGATCGCTGAAGAGATGAAAACGCCAGTTGTCGGACCTCGCGACAGGGGTTTGCGCATTGGTTGGTCAGAGATTGGAAGATGGGCAGCCAGTAAGCCGACCAAGCTTCGCTTGTTTCCAACTGTGATTGTTGAATGAGCTGAGGTATGCGACCTGTCATTTTGTAGAGGGTGTCTACAGCCTTGCAACCTCTTTCAATTGCAGCATCGTCACTAATGCGCACTGTTAGCTCAACGCTGGTAGAAAAAAAAACGCATAACCTTTCAACACTTACACTTTAGTTTCCTTGCGAGATTGATCTTGCCTTCGTCGCTCCTGCTCCTTCTTTGGATCGACAGACGCAAGTGGATTAGCGCTGGAGGCGAATTGATCCAGCAAAGCAACAGCTGCCACGTAGTTATCAGCCATGATTGCCGGAGGTGAGCCGTCTGTTCCCTTCTCCAGGATTTCAAACACCTTGGCTGCTGATTCGCGGTTCGTTGCTAGCACTCGAAGCGTTGACCAGAAGTCTGGAGAAGTCATCATCTCGCTGCGTAGGGGACCAGGCTCTTCGGTACAGGCAGCCAAGCCGGTCAAAATCGTTCCAGATGCCTTGGCCAAAGTCTCCTTCGGCAAGCCCGAAATTGTGTGCATCAATTTGGGGACATTGACAATGTCATGTTCAAAGCCCGCTTTAAGAATGTGTAAAGCGTAGAACACTGCCCGTGCTACAGTAATGGCATGCCACTGGCTGGCATCTCGTAGAATACCTTGAATAGTGTGGAAGACCTTTTCAGCCATGCTTTCGATCGAACCATCATCCCTTGTTGCCAAGATGGTACTAAATTCGAGTATGTACGGGGCTGATGGATCGTATTTCGGTGGCTCTGTGGTGCCTTGTTGTTGGCCATTTGGAGGTGGGTTGGGCATATTATCTTGCTTAACACTGATAATAGTCGTGCTATCATCATCCGGGAGCTGTTCGAGCAATGCCTTGACCACTTCTCTCGTTGCCGAAGGCGATAATTTTCCAATATTTGCAAAGACCTCTTCAAGCTTACAAGAGTTGATACAGTCAACCGTGCATAGAGTGCTTTCAAGTTCTTCATCCGAA
The DNA here is from genome assembly GCA_023628775.1 of Lecanicillium sp. S3808. Classification (NCBI taxonomy): domain Eukaryota; kingdom Fungi; phylum Ascomycota; class Sordariomycetes; order Hypocreales; family Cordycipitaceae; genus Lecanicillium; species Lecanicillium sp. S3808. Next base: position 163,219 of record JAMAJY010000042.1, read on the forward strand.
GGCTCAGGAGGATCATCTGCCGCGTAGCTTGATATGTAGGAGGTAAAGGCCGAGAAGAACCCGGTGTCTGAGCTGCGTGCAGCCCGGTCGATAACTTGTGAGGGAGATTGCAGGGGGATTTCAGAGATATCAAAGGCTTGAAGAAGTGGGCTCTTGAACTGCGTTGCGAGAGAGTTTGCAAATAGCTTAATCAAGATGCGAGTTATCTATATACGGTTAGCTTTTTGAACAAGTTTGACGTTGTCGGCATCTTACATGTTTCCAGCTGCGGCTAATGTACTCTTCGCTGCCAGTCACAACTCGGAAGAGAACCAACATGGCAAGCTGAGCCCTGAAATCTCGACCCAGCTTGACTGACAGCTCACTAACCATGACAGTACCTTCGCCTACTTGGACTTCCGTATTCAACAAGGTGTTGAAGGTCTTATCAGTAGCGAGAGTAGTCATGTGGCTGAGGCAGTACACAATTTGGTCGAGCGCCTCCGTGTTCTTATATTTGGTTGCGATGCGTGCACACTCGTCGAATCCTGTGACGATTCTGGCAAACACAGCATCATCGGTAGCCGACATGAACACATAAGAGAGTGTCGAGACGATAGGTCGCCAAGTTGCCGCGAACATGTCTGCGTCATAAATGTTCGTGTCGCAGACAACAAGATTACCGGCGGACTCCGTCTTCATAAGCAATTCTCTCCACGCATAGTCAAATCCATGTTGATTATCGTGTTCATCGGGAAGGATGATTTCGTTTGCCTTAATAGACTGGTAAATCTCTGCCAAGTATGTTGGAGAGAAATTTTGTCCATTGTTTGTTCCACGTAGGTTTCGAGAAAAGTCTTCCAACGTCATGCGTTTGTTGTCCTTGAGGGTAGGGTTATGTTGATCGGTATTAAGGAGAATAATGGCGTAGCTCAAAACGAATGCGGCATCCGTATCAGCAACTTCTTCAGGAACATCGCAAGTGCAGTATTTTTCTGAGAAGGTCTCGACAATGGTAGAAATCAGCGGCGCTTCACCGGGCAGACGGAATGACTCCAGAAGCAAGCGAAGCGCCTCGTCAAGGCGCTTGCCAGAGAAATCAAACAGATTCAAAAACGCCTTCAGGATCTCTTCGTTGCCTTTCTTGGAAATGAAGTCGCCCAAAACGGATTTTGATGCTCGGGAGGTGCTCTTGAGGAATGCTGCAACTTCGACAGGATCTTGAGCATTCTTAAGGATGCCTTGTGCTTCTAAGTACGCAAGGCCTGCCCGGGGCTTCTCGTTAAACTTGTTCATTCCCTTGATAATCGTCTTCTTCCGTGTCCTCTGATCCTGCAGTTTCTTAGGGTCCGGATATCCATCGCGAGTTGGCTCATCATCTAGCCTTTCAGCGATGTATTGAATGAATCGCAGCAAAGCATCAAGACACAGCGGTGGAACACTGGTTGTGCTCCATGTAGCCGAGTCTGGTAGGGCATTTCGTGAGAGAAGCCCAATTATATCTTCGCACAGATCTGATCGATCTTCGTCGCAGTCATAGTTGACAAATAGCTCCGTGGCAAAAGTTGGCATGCGTGATAGCACACCGATACTTTCAACCATAGCTTGTCGAGCGTCTGGCTTGCGCGCTCCCCCTTCTAGCCCCAGCTTTTGTCTGTCCTTGACAGGAACAGGGGTGGACCGGCCGCTGCCGGCTTGCGAAGCGGGCTGCTTGACAAGCTTCGGGGTTTCTGGGATTCCGTCATATAACGACGGATCAATGCCAGTTTCACGTGGGATAGCAACCCTTGGGTGAAGACAAGCAACCACGTATGACAAAAACAATTCTTGCTGCAGCTTAAGAACGTCTCGACACGTTGCCAGCATAGTTCCAGCCACGATAAGAGACTCTTGAAGTATGGCCATGTTGTCAGAGCGGACAAGCTGGAAGAGATAACTACACAGCTTGTCCTCTACAATTGAAGCGAGTGCTGGATGGCGTGCAATAAATGGCCCTGATACTTCGAACGCAACATGGATAATGCGCAGCGCCATGACTCGCATCGTATCGGTGTGGTGGCGATCGTTTGGGTCGAGGAAATTGACGAGGACGCGAAACAGCTCGCGAACAGAAGGGAGTGAATAAGGCTTCAAATCCACCGACTCAGTTTCTTCACTCCCATCGGTGCCAGCTTTATTTTCCTCCTCTTGCGGTTGGTCAGTCTCTGCTTCTGCCTCTGCTTTTTCGCCTTCCGAGTTTGAGGACTCCTGCGTTTCGCCTTGTTCAGATGTTGGTGTGGATGTAGATTTGCGGACTTCTGGTGTGTTGATGCCCTGCTCAGTCTCCATCTTGAGGTTGCTTTCGCCTTGTACGAGGTTATCAAGCGCATCTGGGTCCTCGCCAGCTTCAAACTCCAGATGCTTGACATCTTCGAAAATGATCTGACACATCCGTACCATTGCAGCTTCTGCCGTCCTGCGCAGCACAGGAGAGAATCGTGGCTGAGAGCAAATAGCAAGACCACGGCCCATCATGTCGCACACGCTTTCGTCGCTCAGTATATCACCGCCCGGGCCCGACATCATATCCTCCATGAGGTTCAGAATCATAAGAAGTACAACCTCGCCTTGTGCCGAGTCGCTAACGTCAAACTGGCAGTGAGTAACGGCAGCAGATAGCGACTGCATGGCAAGCGCAAATCGAGGAGACGCGGCACAGACGAAGCCATAAGCCAGGAATTTTCTTAAAGCTCCCAGAGCTAGGATCGTGATCGGTGCGGCCGTGCCCTTTGCTTGAATAATTAGTAGGAAGGGGGCAAGTAGTGACGGGGCGTCAAAAGTTCGAATATCTAGACTCAGACGTTAGCTCGGCTGGCGGTAACATAAAAGACAGCACCGCGGTTTCCAACATACTTTTGACACCAGCAAGCTCATTCCTCAGAGTACCAAAACCTGCAATCATGGGATTGTCCTGCATGCTTTTGCCCTTCTGCCCGCGCAGCCCCCAACGGGTATTGATGTTGAGCTCCCCATCGCGGCCGGGGACGTTGAGCTGCGTCTTGCCTTTAGGATTCGACGTTGCGCTTGTAGTGCCCAGATTTATCGAATTCGGGTTTCCACCGAGAATGGCAGACACTGAGGAATGCGGCGACCGGGCATGTTTCTGAATCGCCGAGGTGATGGATATGCACTCGGAGATGACGAGCGAGACGGGATCGACGGCGACGGAGACGGGTCGGTTGCGATACTGCATTCGAGGCGCAGCATCGCCGCGCAGAGACTCTGCAATCAGAGGCTCGGTAGGTGGTGGATTGGGCTCCATGGTGCTGGCAGCCTGTACATCGCGGCTCATGATATTTCTGCGAGACGGTCCTGGGTTAGCTTTTTGCTGGCCACTGCCATGGGGAGCGCCAAAGGGGGCTGCTTCGTTGGGCGTTCCAGCGTACCAGCTAGGGAAGGACTGTAGAAAGGCTGGCAGTCTGAAATGATCACGAAAGTACGTGTCGCGTCAAAGTATCTGTCGCCAATGGACACTCGACGGTTACTTTTTGCGTCGCTGCAATTTGCTGGTGCCTGTCTAGAGCACAAGCTTGTCACTGCAGGTATGACCAGCCTGGCGGTTTAGCGGGTGAGCCAGCAGAGCAGTGGGACAGTACGGCGTTCGGCACTGATTGGCCCGCCCCAGATTCCACCACAATGGCGCAGTGCGAACAGCGCAGGCACCGCATCGCTACGTGTTAATTTTCGAGGCACACTAGCTGACTAACAAAGCAGCGACATCGCGTCTACATGATTACAATATGATATACGACCTGTAAGTCGAGCTCTAAAGTACTTTCAACGGACTCGACATGTCAAGACGTGCACCAGCTTCAACAGTTCAAATCCAATACAAATCGAATATTACTATGCATGGCTAACTTGAGCTCTAAAATTTCCAATCGTCTCCCCTTCCATCCTCGATTCTTTTTTCCGAACGCCAGTATATAGACGGAGCCGATGAACCTGCTCATGGCCGCGAATCGTAGACAGATTCGTTCTTGGTGTCTTGCAGCCAATGCTGATGCACCCGTCATTTCTTGAAATATTGTACAAAGCAAAACAACAACGCCGGAGAAACGTAGCCTGTGAAACGGCTCTTGCACTGCTGCCCATATAAAATTCAAGCGAGAGAACATCCCTTAGTTCACCTTGTTATTGCCTGCAACTCCGCCTCCTCCTCCACCTGCCGCAGCTTTGACTGCAGCACCCTGGCCGGCTATACGCCCACCAGGTCGGCCACCAGCTTGACCACCAGCCTTGGCTGCGGCGGCCTCCTTCTTGTTTTTGACTTCAAGGTTCTTCATTTGGGCCTTGTCCATCTCCCATTGACTCTTGCCATCGTCAAACGTCTCCTTCAGCTTGAGCTCTTTGGCTCGTTTTTCTTCTTCTTCCTTTTCCTTCTGTATGCGTTCTTGCTCCATTTCCTAAATCCGAGTCAGTTTCATGTACTCTACGTATCAGCCACTAGTGGTTCAGCTTACCTCCATGTGTTTAATATCGTCCACACTAGGCTCGTACAGATGCCAGATGGTGTAATGCGGCAAACCAACAACAGAAAACTTCATTCTCCTCGCCATCTACATCAAAGTCAGTTGAAACTCCCACGTATACTAGTCCGGGATGCCATACCTTTCCGAATCCTTCAGTCTCTGCGTGCTTCTCAAAGCTAAAGGCTGGGAAGTGCACACCACTACGGAAAACCTTGGCCTTGGCCAGAATACTGACACCGCCAACACCGTCAATTTCCATTTCCATATCAGGGTCACCGTAGGGATCGCGAAGATAGGCCAAATGGGGTCGCCATGTGGCATACTCAGCATAACCCTCGACAATGACCGCATCCTCGTCAAGTGTGTCGGCAAGGGCAAGGGCAGTCTCAGACTCCTGCCAGGAATTGAGATCATAGGGCTGTTCTCCGCCCAGCCAGTCGGGAAGGGGTCGCCAGACGTCTGCATATGTTAGCCTAGATTTTCGGGGAAAGAAAAGAAAGTAACAGTTGCTTACTGGGAACAATGACATCCTTGTTGTGGCGCATGAGATCCTCGAGAATAGTAAAAGGAGCAGTTTCCACGTCGACGTCGCGCCAGTAGACCCAAGAGTGATATGGACGAAGGGCTGCACTCAAGAGCCAGTTGCGAGCTTGAGCCATAAACTTTCTGCGGCTAGCCTGGGCAGCAAAGCCATGGCGACTCTCAACATCCTGATTGACCTTTTGACCAAAGTCCTTCTCAATGATGGAAATCTCACCATACGGCTGCTTCGGGTCATTGTCCGCCTGAATGTCATTCAAGTTGTCCACCAGCAGTTGCAAGGTATGGTCTTTTGAGTCGGAGACCAGGAACGCAAGGTCGATGAGATGGTGAGGATAAGTAAAGTTGCGTAGGTGTGAGAAGAACATGGGCAAATGCGCCTCGGCGTCACGCAGAGGAACGCACAGCAAGATTCTCTCCTCTCTCTCCCAGCCACGGGCGGTTCCCTGCACGTTGTTCAAGTCATAGTATCGCACCGTCTCGAGGTCAAAGTCGCTGCCGGCGCTAAGGAAACCGATCGAAAACAGCGACGCAATGGAGCTTGACGGCCAAAGCCACAACGAAAGAACAATTAAGGCTACGACTGCAGCACCTATGCGGATAAAAAGCCTCTTGCGGCGTCGATAAGCCGGTGCGGAGGCGCGAGGTTGGAATCTGTCACAAAGGACCGTTTGTTAGCAAGAACATAGGGGAGATTGCGTGCCGCGACGCTCCCTCGTAGACTACGAACCTATGAGGCGACATGTCGAAGGTATCACCTCGCGGATATCCATTCGCAAAGCCGCTGGATTGATGCCTGGGCATCATCTTGGCGGCAGATAAACGGGCATAGACGGGCTGATCGAGATGCGTTTACCCCTTGCTGACGCGCAGCGAAGCGATTGCAGCGTCCACAGGATGGATACGGCCAAGTCAACCGATTGAAGAGGGAATATCGGCCGATAAACGAATGAGCGACGAGGAGAATAGCAGTCGCTCCGCAGACAGCGTCGTCGCGATCTTCGTTGGATTGTGGAGAGCGGGAGCAGGCGTCCTAGAAATCAAACCGTGGCACCTTTGCGAAAGATTGATGATCATTTGCTACCCACGCTCTAACTGACTAAGGCCAGGCTGGACAGAGGTGCTAAAGGTACCGCAGGGGGCTAAAACTTTACGGTGGGGATACTTGTACGAGGCGCTGTACAACCGCAGGCGCTGCAGTATCTGACAAGCGCCCACCCATGCCCCTCATGTACCTTCTTGCGAATGCCCCTGATCGGGCCCCTGAAGTGACACGAGATTACGGTTGTGGCTCTGATTTCCACGCCACAATTTACTTGTGTTTGTCTAGCGTTGCGATTACACAGACTACGGTGCTGCAATTTTCCTCGGCTTCTTTTGATCCTGGGCCCATGCATTTTCTCGCGAGTCTAGAAGCGTTCATTCACACCCAGAAGATATAGAGCGAATCGACAGTGGTTTTAGAAGACAGTATATTAACAGTAGGATTTTACTCTGAACGCTGGGTGTTGCTGTTGGAAGAGACGATACTCGACGCATGACGGGTGAATGCGCATAGCTACGATAGACTTACTATAACCGGTAATAATTGGATATGCTTCCGCATATGCCGACCTGTCTTAAACTGTTGCAGCATTAGCAACTGTCATATAGCCTCAATTGTGTAATTAAACATGTGCAAGAGGTACAAATCAGACAAGCCGGTTTACTCAGTCAGTCCGGCCGGCCCAACCAAACGACAACCCCAAAACGGAATTGAAGCTTAGCCAAGCACGAAAGTAGAATGACGCCCCAGAGGAGCAACTCCACCACTTTGTCATCACAAGTCGCGAGACTTGCTCAAGTGCGAGAGGACGACTCGGCCAGCATGAGTTAGTAGAATGGATAGAACTTGTGTCATCATTCTGTGCGGAGAAGGGACTATGATTACTGCGGCGTGCATCACCTACCTAGTATATATTCGAGCGTATAGACGTGGCAGATGGCGATAGGGAATGGGAAATGAATCTGTCTTTTCGTCTGTTAGCTTGTACAACGACACAACGAAGCAAGAGGAAGAAAAAACAGCTAAAGCTTTGCTTTCATCAGAGATCTTGGTATGGTAATTTTGGGGTCATCATCTTGGTTCAGTAGCAGAACTGGATGAAAAAGTTTCTCATCATGGACAAAGCAGGGCCGGTAAATTCCCGGGAAAAAAATATAGGAGCATGGGACCTACCAATAACCTAATGTGTCATGATAGACTTGTCGACAAAAGAGCTAAACATAAGCAATACGAATCATCACTGCCCGATGGGTTAGCATTGTTTGCTCCAAATGAGACATTCGCCAAGCTCGGGAAAGTAATAGTTATGCGGTCAGATGGTAGTGCATGTTGTTCAAACGCTCAGGATTTCGCGGGAACAGTGGTGTGATTATCATCATTTGAGTGTAAAAGGACGAACGAGAGCTGGCTCTGCGAGCTCCTGGGATATGCTTACCTGGCACAGGGAGAACTTGGAACGAAGTTTGGGCAAAATGCATTGCAATACAGCCCAATGGCATGTTCAACTATCCATAGATCAGTTTCTAGCCATCTTTGAGCTCAGCCAGACTTTGGCGAGGGCATGCAATGAGTTTGCAGATGCGAAAGCAAAGAAATGTGCTTGTCTAGAGGTAGATGAGAAGAGGTCAAGAAAAAAAAAATAAAAGGCCCTCAGTTCTGCGAAACCTTTTGGCGGTGGACGTGGGGCCACTAATACTGGTTAAACGCATGGGCAGAATTTTGCGTGGTGGTTCGCCGCCCCGCTAACTCGATTCGGTGTAGCACTCAACAGCTCTACGACCTAAAGGTATCAAAGCTTGCCATAGGCTTGCATCATTGAAGTCAACATCTCCAATTCACCAATACACATAACGCTCAGGGGTCACTTCAATATGGCGGACCGAAGAAGGGTTAACGGTCCTAGTGGCGCAACAATACCTCCGGCATACGACGATGAAAATGTAGCAGCTCCAAGCCGCACCAGAGAGCCTAATGGTATCAGAGCCATCTGTGAGTTTCATTCGATTGTGCTTAATTCCTGTCTAGCCCTCAAATGCTAATTCGAAATAGACCTCAAGACCGGAGTTACTCCATCAGCATCAGGCTCCGCATATCTCGAGTTTGAACCTCGCGGAGGATCAACAGGCTCAGGCATGAAGCTCACATGTACTGTTCATGGACCAAGAGCTCTTCCTCGCTCTGCACCATTCTCACCACACATGGTTCTCTCAACACACGTCAAATACGCGCCATTCGCCACCAGGCAACGCAGAGGATACCTGCGGGATGCCAGCGAAAGAGACCTCAGCACGCATCTGGAGACTGCGCTGCGCGGCACAATGATAGCAGATAGGTGGCCCAAGAGTGGCGTCGACGTCGTTGTTACAATCATCGAAGGCGAGCTTACGCGCGAGGCCGCGCAGGACCAGGGTATCGAGGACTGGGAAATGATGAATGTTTTGAGTGGGTGTATCACGGTCGCGTCGGCCGCCATAGCAGACGCTGGTATTGACTGTGTCGATACCGTATCTGGTGGCGTTGCTGCTCTTGTCGCTGGCTCAGGAAGCGATGATACTATCGTGGTGCTCGACCCAGTACCTTCAGAGCATGGAGAGATACAGGCGGCGTGCTGCGTAGCGTATCTTCCAGCGCGGGACGAAATTACGAATCTCTGGTTCAAGGGGAAACTGCCAACGTCTGACGCCACTTCACAACGCTTGCTTGTTTCTCGCGCAGTCCATGCTAGCAAGGGTACTTGTCAAGCAATATCGGCATCGCTAAATGAATCTGCTTTAGCTTCATAATGTGAAGCCGTATGCTGTACGGAGATTCGGCGGGTATTTATTACATCACTACCGGGGTTTTTGGTATGCTCTCATGCATTGGCGTTTGAGGTGTTTTTCAGTATAGTATGATGGATTTTCGATGGAAGAAGTAGATCTTGGCTAAAAATATATGTACATTTCTGTTCGAATTTAAAAAGAGTCGCGAATAGTTCAGGCGTCTACCAGGAACCAAGAACGAATAAGGAGGAGGAAAGGGCAAATACGGATACAATCATGCTGATGCTTGCTCTTGCGCCAGTTGAATCTGGAGTTTCGTCGCCCTTTTCGACTGAATCGTCGTCACTTTTAGGGCTGCCTCCTGATTTCGAGATTCCTCCGTTTTCAGCGGTAAACTGTGGTCTGGCGCCATCGACCAAGAAAGAAAACACTGCATTCAAAACGCCCAGCTCTTGATTGGCACCCGTTTCGCCATCATACTCTCCAGTAGACCACCTTGCATTGCATTGGCGCGAATATTTGCCGCCTGTGCACTGGCTCACAGCTGCCTTGGCGGAATTTTGCAAGACCGGGAGGACTTTGTCAGCTGCATGCGGCGCGAGTTGAATAGCTTCCGTGTACCATTGGTGAGTTACTCCTTTCATCGCAAGCATATCAATGGAGCAGTTGTCACTAGACTCGCAAATGGCTTCTGTCGCCACATCTTCAGGGAAAAACGTGCTGAGACCGTGTTCAAAGAGCTTATCGAGTCCTGTTTCCCACTTCTCGCTACCGTTTGTCTAAAAAATTACGGGTATCAGGCAGTTGTTCAAAACATTGATCATTCACGAGGGAATATTGGGCTCCAAGACTCACAAGATTGTACATGTGAGCACATCCGAGGGCGTAAATGCCGTTTGCGTAGGAGAATTCGGCTTTGTTAATATCCGTGCAATTGTCGTCTGCGTAGGTTCCGTCGAAAATTGCATACACATCCGTGTCGATCAAGTTGATGCCTTCCAACCAGGTCCAAGTTTTGTCCGCCCAGTCGGCGTACGTCTCGTTACCAGTGTATCTGGCAAGTCGGGAGCTTAGGCCGAACAAAACACCGGTTGAAATACCTGAATTGTTTAGCAAGCGTCGCTGATTCCAGAAATTGGCTCGAGCAGATCAAACTCACTGTCCATATAGTTGTAGCCGAGATTGCTAAACGAGATCTGCCAGCGTAGCCCACCGTCGCATGTCTCATCGTCTTGCCATCTATTAACCAGGCTGTTGAATACATTTTCGGCAAGTTGCAGCCACTGAGGCTGGTCTATTGGGGGGTTTGGAAAACCACGCTCGGCGGCGAGCATGGCTGCGAATGCCCACATGCCTTGGTCATCACTGCCCGCAGAGGCTGTCTGGTTGATTGGGAGATACGCCTGCGCTTCTCCAACTTGAAACAGAAGCGCTTCCATGGTGACTTGGTTGTATGTCGAGTCGCCAGTATAATGCCAGTAGTCAATAAGTGATGCCCAAAGTGTGGCGGCATGCCACCAGTAGTAGTCACCAGCAGGCGGCGGGCCAGGTAGGATTCCTGGAACTTGGCCGGTTAGGTTGCCTTGGTAGTATTGCATAGCATCCCAGCTCAAAAGGCTCGCTGTCTCCTTTACAGAATCTAGCGAATCAATTGAAAACGGCGATTCTGCAGAGATCCCATTGGCAAAAGCGACGGCCAAGACAGCTGCCGTGATCGAGAGAGGTCTTTGCATTATAGCGGCGGCGGACTCGGAACGACCAGGATGCAAAGAATGAAAGAAGAATAAAAGCAAGAATGCAAAGCGAGTTACTGTATTTACAAGAGAGCAACCATCAGAGGGAAAAAAAAAAAGAATAAAAGAAAGGAACGAGACAGTTATTGATATTAGAAAGAAGCCAAGAAAGAGGCAGAAACTTCTTTCGTGGTAGAAGCAAGGGGCTTCCCGTAAGGCTGGCCGTGCCGACTTCTGCCTTACGACGTAACTGGATCAGGCTGTCCCGGTCGTATTATTACGCTGTTTGTTAGCATACCTGTGCTGCCAAGAAGCTAGCGAACGCAAGTGAGGTTCCAACAACTGGGCGAGACCAGTTATTAACTGTTTCCTTTACTCCAAAAGTGATTCTTTGCAAAAACGAAGTTAGCTTATATTTCGTGTAACTCGAAGTGAGGGCCTATAACGCTCCAATTCACACTTGTTCTCGCCTCTATTCCCTGCACAAGCGGTGAAATGATGCTCGATAAATCGTGCAGACGGATCATTCACTGTGCAAGATATTAAAGCTCATCCTCTTTTGCTTCTTTCGTTCTAAGCATCAGATTATTTGCCGATTCACTTCCTGCGTGGCGTGTTTGTTAGTGCGGCGAGCTGCCGAAAGTAGTAATTAACAGGCGTTGCGCCGCACGTCTTCCATGTATCTCAAAGTCGTCACCCCTTAACAGTCGCCGTATTCATGGCCACACTTACCCCACTCAGTACTTGCAAGCTACCTCGTCATCTACACCCGGGGGCCAGCGGCTGCCAGCCCAGACATCCCATGTCACCCAACTTGCTTTATTGCCTTGGCAGTGGCCACCAGCAGCAAGCACAGTCGCGACTCCGAGATCCCATCTCCATCATCCCGAAACCGCCGCAACCGCTGGGCACCATCTTCGTTTCCTTCTGCATCAACAGGGGCTCCCACGGACATATATTAATTCCTTGCCGCTACGACGAACTGCCGACCCTCTGATAAACCGTTTTCTCGCGCGCCGTGGCTCGGCCACTAGACCGGCATGGACCAGCAAGTTGTGCCGTTGCCGCTGCCGCCAACAGCCCCAGCGGAGGCTGTTGGCATGTCTAGCAATGCAACGAGCTGGTACAACATCACAGCCTGGACGGTCAACGTGACACGCTATGCGCCTTCGCTAGAAGACCTGGTCTGGGCTGGCCCGCGCATGTTTAAGAAGCTGGGCTCCTACATGGCCCTCGCCGAACCCCTCGATGACGGAACTTCGACTGGCTTCTTCGGGTCCTGGGGCCCCAACATATTCAATACCATGGGTGATGCTGCCGCGGCCGAGAATGGCGATACTGCCCAAGAAGCGGCGTCTCAAGCTTCAAGATTCTCGCTGGGGCTGGAGAATACCGCTGGCTTGGCTAGTCTCGCCAACTACTTGACGAGCAGATGGGCTTTGTCATGCATCGCCATGGCTCTCATCTTGAACAGAACACACATCTTTGCCGCAACGCGCCGAAAGCTGCGCCTTCACTGGCCTATCCGGCTCGCGCTTCGTACACTGCCCGTTGTTTTTCTCACCATGCAAGTCCGGCGCTTGCTCATGTCAATACAGTGCCAGACGTCCGCCGACTTTTCCGAGCTCCGTTGGGGCAATGCCAGCATGAGCTCTGACTTTATGTTTGCGTACGATAATCCTTTCTTGAACACTATGAGCTCGGCGCTCCTTTTTGGTGCTACGGATGAACAGTCATGTACGAATGTTCGAATGATTCCTAGCGACCTAACCGACGGCTCGAAACAGCTCCGAGGGTCTCTCTCCGGACTGTGGCCGCTATTTTCCACGTACTGCCTCAGCCACTTTATCGAGACCATCTCTTGCGCGCTTCAAGGACGGCCATTATCGGCTGAGACTGGCATGACCTTGTTTGAACAGTCCCTTGCCTTTGCAGAGGCAGATTCGACAATCAACAGTCAGCTCGGCAATCTTAAGTTTTCCAACGCTCGACCATCCGACTCTTCAGATGCTACTTCCGCTACCGTTACCACTCTAACTCGATCCATGGTTCTCCAACGAGTCAACACTTCTCCAGAAGTGTTGCTTGTAGCCTTCTTGTCCTCCATGACACATCTTAGCAGCCACATCCTTGGCATATTTGATCTGCAATCAAAATATCGCTTGCTTAATACCGGCTTCTGGGGCATGTGCTTCATGGGTAGCATAGTTTGGGGTGTCTTCACCTTTGACATTGACGACACTAACACGCATTCGATCTTGAGATTCCCGACAGTCTGCATCATTGGTTTCGTACCGCATCTCATGGTTCTTGCTGGGATTCTCATCTGTTTGTCCATTTACGGAGTTGCGCTCTTGCTTTCAGCTCTTTCGCCGCCTGAGAACGAGGAGCGCTCGTCGATGACATTCCGCCAGCGTATCGTATATGCCCACGAAAACATGCAAGCCAACGTTTCCCTCGCCGAGGTTCGACTGACCCATGACATGGACTTTTACACCGCCCTGCTTAGAACTGGTTTCGCCGCCATTACTATGGCCAGTGAAGCTGTTTACCTCAATGAAGACCGCGGCGTAAGCCTGAGACGCCATACCTGGCTTGACGAGTCTCGCTATCGCGAAGCAGAAGAGCTTCAGAGACAGTGGGTTTCGATTGGTCCATCCGGTGCCAGATATGATCAAGTGGGTTCTGTAGGGCTTATTCCAATCAAGGAAGGGCCTACAGATGCTCCCAATGGGTTTGCTCGCGAGAGAGCCGCCCAGGAAGTGATCAAGTTCCGCAATGGTAAAAACACTCGCAGTGGTGTCGGTGCAACAGAGCGAAGCTCACGTTGGCTCATGGCTACCGACTTCTTCATGGGCATCGCGAGACTTGTATTTCGCATCTGGGCAACTGTGGTACTAGCGATCCTCAGGGTCATTCGAATCAGCAGGCAACCGGCTTGGTTGCTGTGGATGGCACAACGGCCAAAGTATCCTGGTGACGATACTCGACAGCAGCCTCAGCCGATATCACGGTGGCCTCGACGGCGAGGAAGGTTCATGAACCGGGGCGGCACGGAATCCGGCAGCGAGGGCATGGATGTTGAGGCCGAATTTAGACGCGTTGGACGTGGCCAGAGCGAATCCAAGCTGGACAAGGACTTATACCACTACTTCTTGGAAGGTGGATGGTGGGGATCGGGCGATGCGAGCGGAGACTACGAGCCTGATGCCTCTGACGATGAGTGGGATGCCACAAGCGTCGTCTCTACTACGACAGCGGCTGATGAGACAGACGCTGAGACGGGCGAAGAAACAGACAACGGATGGGAATCCGAAGATCCAGGCCAGCGAACTCCAACACAAACAACCCCGCGCATGTCACGAGAAGGTACACCAGTAGCCGACAGCCCAATGGGAATGACGGATCTTGCTCGTCTCCTTCGCCCAGCCAACAGGGAAGAGCGTGACGAAGCTGCCGCTCTCGCAGCCCATCTGGTCAACGACGGCATAATGACTCGTGCAGGCTACAAACGCCTGGAACAACTACGCAGGACGCGGGTCCTCGGCACTCCCATCCGCCCAAACCTTGCTTCCGCAGCAGCACCAAGCAACAACACTGATAGGCCGCTTCGACTCAGCCCAGAAGAAGAAGAGAATCTCCTCGAACAGATCCTTCTCTCTAAACGCCAAGAAGGCGCCGCCGCCGCCAATGGCCCATCAACACCAACTCCAAGTACATCACACAACGCCATGGCGCAGGGCCGCAACTTTGGGCCCGCTTCGCCCGGTGCTGTAGACGACGACCAACAACCCCCGCAATGCGTGGTGTGTCAGTGCATGCCGCGGACGGTTATCGTGTGGCCGTGCCGCTGCCTCAGTCTCTGCGACGACTGCCGCGTTTCGCTGGCCATGAATAACTTTGACAAGTGTGTCTGCTGCAGGAGGGAAGTATTGAGCTTTAGTCGGATTTTCATGCCTTGATTGGCGATTGGCCCAACTAGATAAGGATTAAGGATGATTTTATTATGAAGGACGGGGGTTTGTATGTATACTTATTCAGATGCTGAAGCTTTGGGGGGGCTGATATTTTTCTTCAGTCGTTACTTTAATTACACTGTATTGCTTCTAATGGACAAATTATCACGTACTTTCCATCTGAATTTGTGCAGCTTTGAATTGTGTAGTCGTAATCGGGGTATCATTGTATTTCATAACATGTTTAGCTGCCTGAGTTTTGAGTATTCACATGGCAGCCCATTCTATACTAAATGTTCTTACTTGAGGGTCCGGCGACGCCTCTGTACCTGGTTGCTCGGCGCCTATGACAAAGGCCTTTTTCACGGCGGTAGCTAGTCGGCCACCGCCCACAATGTCTAATATTGGCACTGGCTCGTCCCAATCATACTGGTTCGCCATGAAATGGGCGTGGAAACGTAGAGGGTCACCGGGGTACACGCTGTACGAAGCACCGAAGCGAAGGCCGGGTGTCATGTAGTATCCCTGATGCTGCAGGAACCTGCACAGCGGCCTACCAGCAACATTGGCTTCACGGTGCTGGGCATCCGTTGTGCTTGGTACGAAATCACTGCTGGCAGTCGGCGTGACTCCCAAGAGCCTCACTTGAGAGTCTGCTTGGCGAGATGACGACGAAGATGTACCATCTTCGGTAGCCGCTTCGTTGCTATTCGTGGCAACCTTGGCAGCTTCGCCGCCTTGGCGCTTGAGCTTTTCCGCAACGGCGGCGGCCTTTTGTGCGCTCTTCTCTGCCAGGACAGACTGGGCGGTGCGTTTGCGCCTGCGCAGGGATTCTATGTATGCCTCCCGTCTACTGGGGTCGCTGCTGCTGTTGTTGTTGAACGATTCAAGCACCTGGCGATGAGCAGCCACATCATCTACGACATACGCTGCGTCTTTGCGCACGAGCGCTTCGACTTCTTCCGGACGCAGCTCAATGGGCAGGCCCAAAAAGATGTTTTGCGTCGGCTGTTGGGGCGCTGTGCCCACCAGCACGCCGTTTGTGTTGACATGGCGCCGCAGCGCGGAGGCGGCATCGGGGTCAAAGACGAGGTACCGGCCGACGATTTTGGCTATCCGCACGGGAAGCGAGGGCGCAGTCTCTGGGACGGCCATTGGAGAATATTAGAAATGTTTCTGTTGGACAGCATTTGAGAGTCAGCGGATGTTTCTTTGCTAGGCTTTTGTTTGCTGGGAATGGTGAAGCAAGATGTGAAAATTGCATCGAGAGATTTGTGTCATAAGTCGTCTTCGTAATGTTGAATGTGTCATCACAGAGTTTCAGTGGATTGACAGATATTCAAGGTAATAATCATGAAAAACTCTCGATTGCAGTGTGGAAGAAAAAGAAAGCAAGTGAATTTAAACGTACCGTTTGTTCCGACTCACGTCCTGCGCGAGCGGATGCTGGCCAGTTCCAAGTGCAGGAAGAGGTTTGAAGGAGGGAAAAAGATGGTGGAAGTTTGGTCGTGGGCCGAAATTTTATTTGCGGGCTTTGGTGCTCAGCAAGCTTGGGCCAATAGCACGGCGGCTTCATCGGAGCTCCACCAGGTCTAGACTGTCTCGTTGAGATTATTCCTGGATTCAATCGATATTATACAATAAACATGGAATTTATTTTACTAAAATGAAAACTACTGTATAAATTAGTGTGATTTCTCAGCAGTTTCAATATAGGTGAAATGGTTCTGGGTATATATTTTGCGGCAAGAGTCTAGTTTCTAAAACTCTAATGACTGTTTCATCTTCTCTGCTTCCTTGGCCTCCTTTGCCTGTTCCTCCTCTTCTCCAATAGGGGGGAGACTGTAAGGTGTTATGACCAATCCTGTAGAAGCGCTCAGCTTGAAAGACAAGTCTTCTCTCCTCCATCCTTCGTCAATGCCTCCTCCTTTTTCGTGGAAAGTGGGTAAACTATGAACTCGCAACAGACCCTGGGATTTATCTTCTTGCGTAGGGTCACGGCTAACTTGAATCTGATGTCCAAGCGGCACCAATTCAATCACGCCGTCAAAAAGCAGCTCGGCCCATCTTGTTAGACCGCTCGATCGCGGGTAAAGCGCAATGGGCAAGGTGACCAAGGCTGTAAGACGAGTCGGATATCGACGCAAAAGACCCCGCAGGCCGTGAAGAAATTGCAAGACTTCTTGCGGACTGCTGGCAGATGATGGATATAATGTGGGTGATAGGATACTGGGTACGATGATGCGGTGAACGGAGCCCGGAGGGGACGATTTTATCCTGGCGTGAGTATTTGCTATAAATGTCTTGAATGACGATTGAGCCTGTCGCACCATGGGATCTCCAATTGGTGTTGTAGATAGTTGACCCTTGATGTCTGTATTTTCAAGCTTCTTTGTCAAGTTGAAAGTGTGACAAAAAGCAGCTGCAGTTTCTGTACTGGCTGTCGTGGATGCAGGTTCTGGAGGGCATGTAAGTATAAAAGAGTTCTTGGTGAAGGAGCACAAGTCTCTTACCTCGTGACGGAGCTGGTCGGTTTCCAAGCGTTTCATATCTCCATGCAATTTTCATCTTGCTGTCGGCTGATGACTCTGCTTTGGAAGACTTGTCCTTTCCAGCACTACCCAGGCCAGGCAGCTCTCGGCGCCATGAGTCGTCGTATCCCAGGACATGAACATGGTGTCCCTGAACAAGACCTTCTGCGGCATAGTATCGGAGAAGCATGCCTCCAAAATCCGTCGTTCCCGTTTCTTCCAAGAGAAGCGAAGTGCCCATGGGAAGACCCGCGTGGCCTGCTAGCAGCTGGTCTAGCGATTGCGTTCCAGTAGATGTAGTGACTCGACCATCGTGAGGTGAAGGTCGAGTTCCTTGGGGCGGGGCATTTTCTGCTTTTTGTGCTGTTGGTGTCCTTGGATTTCCCAAGACGACTCCTCGTTTTCGAAAGGACATTTTTGAATATGTGTACTATGTCTTGTCGTTGAATGACGACTCAATCAACCAAGGTATGAGCTGATAGCACGGTGTGCAATTGATGTGGCCAACCCTCAGAACAAAGGCCAGTCTCCAAAGAGCCCTTAACTGTCGTGACAGCTCAAATAAATTTTAACTATCAACAACTTTTCACCGGGCAATAGTTGACATCTGGACTGTGGGTTTTAAGCATCAGACTTCTCATGGCAACTTAGCTTCAATGTGAAAGACCCGCAATAACGATATGCAAGTATCCAATCACCTCTGCCCCGCCAAACGCCGCCCCCCTCCAATTATTTTTCTTTGGCGAACAATCGCAGAAAGCAAAGCTCCGACAGCACTACAGCTCGCAGCACGATCAATTGAAGTCGCAACCGTCTCTCCCCAAAGCCCTCGACGACACTTTTGCAAAGCTCGGACACGCAAGAAACGAAGTAGCCCACCATGTCTGGCGGCGGCGACGCAACCCTCTTTGAGGAATCCTTTACCATCACAGAATACGACCAGTCCAAGTATGACAGAGTCGCGCGCATCTCATGCACGTCTGGCGACTCGCAGACCGTCATGGTCCTCGACATCAACATGGAGCTGTTCCCGTGCGCCGTCTCAGACAACCTGCACGTTTTGCTGAGCACCACGCTGTCGCCTGACGGTGCGCGAGACGATGAAAAGGGCTGGAGAGACGTCGGCAAGTCGAGCGAGGCGTCGGCGACGCTGGCGGATCTGTACGATTATGTGTGCTATGGCAAGATTTACAAGTTTGAGGAGACGTTTGACGGCGCAACCATGTACGATTTTCCCCTTTTCGTTTACCTTGGAAGATTATTTGGAGCTAACTCGTTGCAACAGCAATGCTTATATTTCGTTTGGCGGTCTTCTCATGTCGCTGCAGGGTCCTGTCAAGAAGCTGACCCCGTTGCGAGTCGACAATGTTTACCTGTTGATCAAGAAATAGATGGTTGTTGGAAGGACAAAAGCCTTTTGTTTCTCTGTTTTAGTGTACGGCGTTTTTACTGCATTGATACAAGCTCATGCTTTGGAGACTGTTATTGGAGAAAGAGGTTGGGTACTCCTCTGGAAAGATATAAAACCTCGTTTTATTTTATTTACGTTTTATTTTAACCGGCGCTACCTCAACAAATACACAAAAGTTTTGGTCAGGAAAAAGACCTCTATGATTCTATCGTCAATACACCAGATACAACTCCTCATTGTGCAGCTTTCCAGCTGGGTTGATGCGGTCCCGGGAAGGGCAGCTCGCGGTGCAATCGGTCGTGAATAGCTTGCACTTGCGGCTCCTCCTCCTTTGTAAGAATCCCATGACGAATGAAAAAGTCAAGGAGCACAGCCGCACAATTCGTCTTGTACTTGCCAGCCGCAAGATCTCTCTTAATCTCGTCCACGTCGCAGAGCTTAAACTCTTCCACCTCGCCATCCTTGGGCTGGGGGGTTATATCCGCGGGCAAGGCCAAGTCGTATACCCATTCCACCTCTGGGAAAACAAAACCAGCTTCGCCACAGTTTTCCTCGTCTGTAATGTAGATGTACGTAATCGTTCCCAGCGCCTTTGTCAGCGACCGAACCACGTCCGCAGGTAGGCTAGCCTCCTCGTCCGCCTCGCGAACCATGCACTCAAACGGGTCCTCGCCAGTCATGAGCCCACCAGCGACTGTATTGTCAAGCATGCCAGGAAACGTCGACTTGTCAGCCGCGCGCTTCGGTACCCAGACTTTCAGCCCGTGCGGCGCTGAGGAATCAAGCACGTACGCATTCATGTGCACCCCGTACCGGACCACGCCGAGCAAGCCAATGGCGACGCGCTCCATGCTGAAGAGTAGCTCGCCCTTGCGGCCGTATACAGGCCAGGATTCATTCCGCCAGCCGCGCAGGAGCTTGAAAGCTTGCTTCTCTACAAGGTAGCTAGCTAGGGCGTCGGTGGCTTTGGTGCGCTCCTGCTCGGTGGACTGCGGGAAGAGCTTGAGGGTGCGGCTGGCATCGTCGACTGCGACTTTGCCGGCGACTGACTCGGGGACTGTTTTGAGCTCTTGGACGACTCGGTCCAGGACGTAGCCGATTGGGTATTGGCCGTCTGCATCTTCCCAGAGAAGAGTGAAGATGCCTTGGCCGTTTACCTGTACTTGGGATGGATCAGCTGCGTAGGGATACCTGGATTCGGGGTTAGCGTCTGTTTCTTAAAATAGAGAATTGAATTGTTCAGCTGCGTACCCATCCGTAGCGTCAACGAGGTCCATATTGGTCTTCATCTTGGGCGTTTAATGGCAAGATGGTGTTTTATATCTCATATGTGATGTGGGGTTGGAGATTGGGTGGGAGAGGCGGTTTTGGACGGTGCTAGACTTGGTGCCAGAATTGGTGCGTCGGTGATGGCGGGTGCGCTCCATTGTTAGTAACGTCAGACGACACACGCAAGCACGCGGGACATTTAAACGGCATTATGGCCAAGTGTGGTTTAAAAAATCCAAGAATAGCGGGTAATTTTTAGAGTAGTGTATAATTAACAATCTGAAACAAAGGTTATCTTAAACATATGCGCAAGAGTCGGCAAGTGTATATACATTGCAGACTGTTCAAAAAGGCCAACACCTCCCGTTCAGGACGCTCAACACACCAGCAGTTGTTGGACTTGTGTGCGGCTCCTCTTTGCCATGCATCTTGGCATCAACGTTTTCCCAAATGTCTTTCACGGACGGCCTATCCTTGGCTCCCCCAAGATTCATCTAATAGTTGGTTAGATTAGTCGAACTGATATGCATACATCACGACCATGGCATCCACTCACCAGTCCGGGGACGATGGCCCAGGTATACAGGACAGTACCGTCCTGCTTCAGAACAAAGACGGCAGGCTGGGCCATGCCGTGGTCATATCGCCTCATGGTCATACTGCTGATGGCTATGTCCGCGACTTTGCGCTCCTTGAGCTCCTTGACCAGGACATTCTCATCGTCTACTATAACGGGGCCGGTGTAGTCGGTTGCCGATCTCACTTTCTCGAGATGCTCTTTGCGCTCCGATGTTATGAGAACAGTCTGGCCTCCGGCATCATGGATCTGTTTCTCAATCTCTTTCAACGAGCGAACGTGGTCAAGGCAAAAAGGGCACCAGTGTCCTCGGTAGACTTGAGTAAAATCGAACATGTCAGCTTTAGTGCAGTCGTGGCGTCGAGTTTGGCTTTGCTTACCGAGGCCAAATAGGAGCTCGGAGCTCTTAAGTAGCTTGTCAAATTCTGACACGGTATCTAAAGACATCTTGTCTGTCGCAAAGAGACACGCAGCAAGTAATAATGCGCTTTATGTCGGACGATTTTTGTGTATTCAGCTCAGGCAGGCAAAAAGCGACTTTGATCAAGAACAGGGGAAAAAAGTAAGGGAAACGCGAAAGCCTCAAGTTATTTCACGGAAGGGACGGCTAGAACTCCACGCCCTAACGACCCTTTTCGCGGCTTGGCGCATGATGACAGATCTTTGTCGCCAAAACGAGTCAAGAACGTGACGAGCTGAACCAGTGTTGCAACGGTGCATGTTCCTTGGCACATCGTTCCCCGTCTCGGGGAAGAAAATTGGAACACTCTCGGGTCCTCGTTATTGCTCGGGTCCTTCTCTTTCGAAATCATGCGTCGGGGTTTTCCTTCATTTCAGCGCATTCACAAGACAGCCAAACCTCCATCAAAAACATTCAAAAGATGACCGTCATGTAAGTGGAAGCTCCCCGATGACGCTCGACAGATCCCCCGTCTCCGATTTACGGTGGGCCAAAGCCAGGACCCCGGCTCAGTATGACGGAAACGAAGCGAACCCCTCCAAGCTCTCCCCCGCCGCCGGCATAGCTTACAGAGGGAGGGGAGGGGGGGCAAAGGCCGAAAAAAAAAACACCATACGAGGGAACTTCAACACATCATCTTCAAACACAATCATACCCAATACCTCCTTGAACCCTCCGTTCAAGCGCCAACAATGTCCGGTCCCCTCTTCGGCCTCATCCCCGCCGGCCTCCCGCCCATCACAGACCCAACATCCGCCCCCTCACCCACATCCTTCCTCTACGCGCTGCCGACGCAAAAGACCTTTTCGCACATTGTCGTCTTCCTCCTCCCCGGCATAAACCTGCCGCCCAACACCGCAGCATCGATATACCTCGCGAGCGCCAACGACGTGGCAGCCTCTGCGCAGCCAAACTTTAAGTTTCTCGGCGCCATTGGGCCGGGAAAGGAGAGCGCCATGTTCAAAGTGGGCAATAACCCTACTACCGAGAACAACCAAAACGGAGGGATTGTGATTGGCGTGTCGATTGAGCCCGAGGAAGAAGTTGGGCAGAAGCTGCAGCAGGCCTCTGCGAACAAGAATACGACAACTACGGTGGCTACGACGGGGAATACGCCGCCGACGGCCGTGTTGGCGCAGAGGATCATACAGAATGCCTTCAACTTCTTGGCTGGGTTTAGCGGCACCGCGGGACCCGGTGGTGTCGAGGTAGTTCCGTTAAAGGCGTTTGAGGACTGGTGGAAAAAGTTTGAGTCGAGAGTGCGCAATGACCCGAGCTTCCTGGAGAAGCAGTCTGATTAATGAAGCAATAAAAGAAAGCTCTACGGGCTGAACGCTTCGAACCGAGTCGAATCGACCATTTCTTCTATCCGTTTCTTTGGGCGATACACCGGTTATTAGACAACCTCAGTGCAGTAATTACATCACGTCACACGAGCAAAAAGCAAGTCATGTATTATTTCAAGCCATTTGTTCCATATGTTCTGTTGTTCGAAGAGAAGGCTATATACAAACAAACGTGCCACCACGGTGCACCATTACCATAATCCCACAAGCCATGACCTGTACGTCATAGGCAATGTACTCAAAATAATATATACTACACGCTCGCATCGTCTCATGCTATAAAACTTTGGTAGCCCAATAACCCAATCAAAAAGAAACGCCATAGGCAGTGTTTATCCATCACTAATCCCCTTTATGCTAACATTTTATATGGAGCTGTTTTGCGCATCACGCTGGCATGGCACTTTTGAAGCGCGTAGGACTGACATTGCGACTGCGGCGCCCTGCATTCAGCATCTGCAATGACGGCGCCAAATGCTCGCGACTTTCGGTGCGGATGACATGGCCCGCCCGATCCAGGACTGAAGACATTCGAAAATCGTCAGGCCGGTCAAGATTCAGCTTGGGCGTTGAGAGTCCAGCGGATCTTCCTGAACGAGAGCCTTCGGTGCTGTCGGAGTGCTCGTCCGAGTCCACGTCGCCAAGTTCAAACTCTGGTATTTCGCCTTCTTCCAGTACCCGCTCATACGTCGCATTGTTTCGCCCCAAGTACTTGTTCAGGAACCCAAGGCCAGGCGTTCCCTTGCCGGGTCTCCTGCGGCGAGGAGAAAACTTGAACAAATTCCTACGTCGCTCGGGTTTCCGTAGCCAGTAGGCAATGGCGACAAGGATCAAAGCAAAAAAGAACAGGCCAGTATATGACGCAGATTTCTTGTGAGGGAAGTCGTCGTCATCATCGTCATCATCACCAAGCTTGCCAGGTGAAATTGGAGACGACCCAGCATGCTCAAAGTCATCGGGGATCCCTTTGACATTGCTGCCAAAGCCAACAGGGAGACCAGAGTCTCTTGGCTCGATTTGACCAGCAGCGTAAAGAATCATTTTGCCCAGAGTCCAGCTGACTTCAACGCCGTCAATCTTATCCACGGGCAAGAACGGATCTCGGAATCCAGTGCCCTTGGCGTTTTCCAAAGCGTCGTGCGTCGTATTGATTCCCGGGCTCGGTACTCCTTCCAGTCCCACGCGAGGGATGCCAATCCCGTCGTGGAGCATATTGATAAGCCATGACGCCTTGAAGCATGCTTCTTGGGCATCCATGAGCTTTTCGTCGGCAGTCTTCTTTCTCGGCTTAATGTCGCTCTTGATTGATGACCATTCGCGCTCGCAAAAGTCTTTGACGGTTTGTTGATAGGTTGCCAAGTCGTATGTGTTGTGCTCTTTGCCAAACACGCCATGTGTAGTATGCCAATACTCTGACACACCCACAAAGTGATTTATGTCAAAATCGATGGCCGGCGCATGCTGGCCATTCAGCAAACACGGGCTGTCCTCACAAGGCTTTTCTTTCCCAAGCAGCGGGTATGTCTTTCGAATGCACTCTTCAACTTTGCCCGTTCCCAGAAGGACCTGGCCCTTGGACGTTTTCGATTGAATTGGCTCTCCAGAAAGCGATGTGCGCAGGCCCTTTGGCAAGCAAGGGTCCGGGAGCTCACTCGCTGATTCACCGTACTCGCTTTTCAAGCCATCGACAAACCGCTCGCGGGCCTGGTTTGCGCCGAAACCAAGCCACGTCGAGGAAAACACTTTGTATTCGGCCGCGGAGCCGTCACTTCGTCGCATTCGCACAAGCTTTAGGTCGTCGAAATGTTTGTCTGCCTCGGTGGCGTTGGGAGCAAACGCAATCTGCGCAGATGCACCGCCCATATCCAGAAAACCATACGTGTGGTGACTCTTGCCGTGGTTATGCCTATCAGGTTTGTCGAAGCCACCTAGCAAGTAATTGGCCGCAATCCAGCCGTAGAGACCCTCGGTCTGTCCCGAAATGACCTGAACATGGGCATCGCAGTCGGGCAGCTGAAACTGGGTGTTTCCTTTGAAATATGTACATATTGATTGCAGCAAAGCTTTCTGTTTTTGCTGAGGGAGGAGTCGGACGCCGGCAGTAGCCATGAGGAAAACGGGTGTTTCGGGGATCTTGGAGGTCGGCACTTCTTTGAGTGCGACATCGATGAGTGATTGAAGGTGGTCGGGGCCCACGGCAGAGACGTCATCGGCAAATGTCGATACTCCAGGGTGAATCTTCTTGTTCTTTTTCAGCTTAAGTTTCGGAAGCGTGTGGGCATCGACGGTAGCAATCTCGCCTTTCTTGGGCGGCGCATTCGGGTTCTTCCACTTGTATACGTAGACTCGAGTACCGGACGAGCCGGCGTCTAGTATGACGCCATATTGTGCTTTTTAGGGAGTACTTGTTAGCGAGCGATTGCCACTGCGTAGTCGTCGAAGGGAAAGGGTGAGGCGAGCGCATACAATTTTTGTGTTTACCCATTATGTCTGCTATGGTACCATGGATGTGTGGTGTTTCGGCCTGGTGGTCAAGCAATAATTCGTCGCATATAAATCCAAAGCGCCCTTTAATTCAATAATGATTCGGATCCGAACTCAGCCGATTTATTTACCAAACTCGGTCGAAGGAAAATGTTGTTGTCGCGATCGTCTGAAGTCGTGTCAGGG
>JAMAJY010000043.1:6134-16707 GCA_023628775.1 Lecanicillium sp. S3808
CTGAAAATCGGTCCGGGGGTTTTGTCGACATCCAAAAAAATCAACGTTGCAACCGGTTTGTCACCCCAAAGCTCCCCCCCCCCCCCCCCCGGCAGAACAAAAGGAGCTAATCTCATTGCAGGCGGTATGGTCATCGCTGGTCTTGGGGCCGGATTGAACGAGCTCATCGCACTCGCGGGCACCTCGGAGATGGTGCCGGTGCGCAAGCGCGCTCTCTACGTTGGCTGCGTTGTCTTTACGATTCTTCCCTTCTGCCCCTCGCCTCTGTGGGCCCAGCTCATCACCAGGGAGTCCAACTGGCGCTTCAATGGATACTTGATTGGCGCATGGAACCTCGTCGGCCTGGTCCTTGTCCTCTTCGGCTACAAAGACCCTGTCAAGGCAAGGCGCCCTGCCAAGGAGGTCCTGAGAGAGGTTGACTATATTGGCGGCTTTTTTAGCACCGCCGGTGTGACACTGTTCATGATGGGCCTGCAATGGGGCGCCCGTGAGGTATGTTGTCCGTATTCTGCAGCCTGACAAGCACCGTTTTTCTGACACATTTCAACAGCACGAATGGACCAGCGCCTATGTTCTTGCTCCCTTCCTCCTGGGTAGCGCCCTCATTGCCATCTTTTTCATCTACGAAATCCGGTTTGCCACGCATCCCATGGTTCCGGCCCGTATCTTTTCCCGCGGCAAGGCGACGATGATATCCATCCTGCTCGTCACATTCGTCAGCGGAGGCAACTTCTTCGTTATGCTTCTCTTCTGGCCGACCCAGGTGTTCAACGTCTACGGTAACGACCCGGTCGGGATTGGCATCCGCACTCTTCCAGTTGGCTTTGGTATCATCGGCGGAGCTTGTATCAATCTCGGTCTCATTCTCGTATCAAAGGGTCGCATCCGCTGGCTCATGGTTTTCTGGTGTGTCTTCATGGCCGCATTCGTTGGCGCCATGTCCGCCGCCCGCACCGACAACATTACCCCTACCGTGTATCCCATCGTTACGTTGGCCTGTGTCGGCGTCGGCGCTGTCATCATCCCATGCTCCTTGATTGCTCAGATTGTCTGCCCGACCGACCTTATCGGCACCATTACCGCCATTACATTGTCCATTCGATATATTGGTGGCGCTGTCGGCTTCGCTGTCTTCTACAATGTCTTTTTCCACAAGTTCTACTACCTCGCCAATGAAATTACCGCGCCCATTGTGGCACAGGCTAACATCACCAGCGACTTCTTCGAGCTTATTGCCCTTGTCAGTCTCGGCGGCAACGCCGAATACAGTAAGCTTAAAGACTTGATCGCGACGAGCCCAACTATTAGCCACCGAGACACTGCGTATCAGACCATCATGGACGCGACAATGCACACCTTTGCCATTGCCTATGCATGGCCGTATTGGATTTCGATAGCGTTTGGTGGCGTATGTGTCATTTGCAGCCTCTTCCTAAAGGATATTAAGCAGTTTATGAGTGAAGCGTTCTAGGCCAAGGCGAGCCAGGTCCAGTTTGTCTCCTCGGCGGCTCAAGGTCAGAAAGAAGTATCTGGGGACTAATTGATCATGTATGGCGTTGGCAGTACCATTCGCCCACAATTCGGGTGTGTCGGCTTCGGACCATATGGCTCAACAATAAGCGCAGCGGCGTCAACATGACGTGTCGTTTCTTTTATTAGCTTCTTCTAATCTATATACTCCAACTTGAACATTCTGTTAGCAAGAGTACGGGTATCATCCAAACCCAGAGATTGCACACGTTTGGCAGTAATACTTGGGAACGACCTGCTTACGGTTAAAATAATACTCCAGCATATAGCTTGACGTATTGTGCTGATTTCTATAGCCTTCATTTTTAATGAACGTATCCATAAGGAGACTATAGCATAGCCTAATAACTCGCCTAGTCCTCGTGGTGGACAAGCCGCTTTAGGGAATGGTCCAGCTTCCTCGGCCTGACCTGTAGCGTAAGGCGGGCGTCCTGCGGCAACAGGGCTAATGGGTCAAAGACGATGACCCCGAAGACGGCCAGTACCCTGCTGTGGAGCAGGCTATTGCCGTGGTAATTCAAGGCGCTAAAAAGAGTGCGGCCGCTTTACATCCAGCATAATAATGACGCGCAGCGGATGATCCCGAATCGATGCCGGGCCTGTAGTGGTAAGCCGCTGCAGAGGAGCGACTCTCCCGGT
Organism: Lecanicillium sp. S3808; assembly: GCA_023628775.1. Classification (NCBI taxonomy): domain Eukaryota; kingdom Fungi; phylum Ascomycota; class Sordariomycetes; order Hypocreales; family Cordycipitaceae; genus Lecanicillium; species Lecanicillium sp. S3808. The sequence continues at coordinate 8,304 of JAMAJY010000043.1, forward strand.
CGCTGTTAATTACTTAGAGCGAGAGCTGTGCCTATATGCGTTTTGAGGCAGTACAAGCTAACGTCGAGCGTATTCTGGATCCTCGTCGTATGATTCAAGCATGAAATGTACCTTTCAAACGATGGCTGTAGATAGATGACTGCTTTGGTAACGGTTAGAAGGGCTCGCTCTAAAGATTTCCCTTGTTAAATCACAAACTTGAACAGAACGAGGCTTCTTTGAAGGGTTGCTAAAGATTCCGTTCTCGGTATATGTTTTGTAGTTGTTGTACTGTCTAATCCTTCGTGGAATCGAGAGCCTTAATTTTGACAAGGATGCTCTAGCTGACTTAGCCCGCAAATATAACTTTCGGCAGGTTCCGGATCAATTGCTTCGGGCCGTGCTCGCGCCCGTTTCCTGTTGACATGTTAGCGCATGCGGTTGACGCCTTTCCAAGCCTGACCCAAAGCTTACTTTTGGAGTACTGTATAATTATGCCATAGAATAGAGGCTATATTATGGAAGCCATCTTATTTATGAGCGGCCTGTGTCAAGGCTAGCACCCTAGGCTATTAATTATTTCGGTTACCCGTTTTGGAAAAGTTGAAGCTGTATTAAAAAACTCCAAGCTGATCCCATAATGATATATGTGAAGAGCCTTTTCTAATGTCTTTATAGCTCTTGTACCAAATCGTGGAGAGTCCGCTGATATGGCTAAAGCTGTATTTTCGCTATATGGTCGTTACTTTCCGCGGTGAGGTCCTTTCTGTAACGGTGGCTTAGGTCCTAAGTCACAGTAGAGGTTTGCTGTTACTTAAGGTAAGTAAGTTAGGCTTGTACTTTGAGCGTGTAAGTCACAGATAAGTTCCGTTAGAGTATGAAGACTCCAATAGTCAAACTATTGCTTAGATTGATCACTGGAGATCTGGAAACTATCTATCTAGCCTAGGGAATGAATGTCCTTAATATACTTTTCCATCTCTCTATTGATCACGACTGCTCGCCTTGCTCACAGTGCTTAGTGGTGATCCCCAAGATCCTACTGATCTTGGTGAGCACTCACGTGACCTGAGCCCCTCTTTCCTATTCGGGCTCCCTGTGTTACATCATCAAGTCTCAGCCCGTAGGCGCCCGCCTCGTGCTTACGCTGGTTCGTAACACTTTCGGAGTTCTTCTATAGGTTCATCTTGTATACGTAACTGTAAATGCCCTGAAAGATTTTGTCCGTTAGGCGATATAATGTTTATATTTAAAGGGTTTATTAAAGGCATTTGTTTATTGATTGGTATATGAGAAAAGGGTAATGGCGAGCCGGCATCTAAAATAGCATCGAATACCTATTACTATATGTTATAAAATAATATATTATTCTATATAATAATTGGCCAGATAGGCGGGGCGGGCGATCTTCTATTATCTTATTTCTACTATATTATTCTAAAAGATGATTAGTAATAATATAGGAAAACTAGGTCTATTAGATTCTAAAACATAAAGGCCTCCTATTCTATTTATTATTATTCTTAAAATAAAATTAACAATAAATAAGATATAAAAGGCTAGAGGTAATCTATAATTATAAAATAAATAACTATCTAGATAAGATACACTAGAGCCCTAGAGATGTTAATCTAGGCTTTAATAATAGTTTTATTATATATAATTAAGTATTAGAATAGAAAGAACTAGGGCCGCTTTTATTATAATCATATATTAGAATTTTATTATATAAATCTTTATAATTCTAATTATTATTATTAGGATAAATAAAGCTATTTATTTAATTAATGGTTCTCCTATCTAAGGTTAGCTAGCTAGAGATTAGAAGTGGCCTATAGCCATATATAACCATATACGGCTTAAGTACTTCTAATATATAATCGATATTATAGAATAGAAGAAAAGGATAATATCCTTATTATTTAGCCTATAATTGGCTAAGAAGCTTAAATAGCTATTAGACCTATTATTAGAGATAATAATTTTATTAATCTAAAAGCTATATTAGCTAAATTATCTTATTATATTAATTTAGCTAGTAATTCTACTAAGTTAGCTAAGTTAGCTAAATTAGCTAGCTTAGCTAGTCTAACTGATTATATTAAATTAGCTGGCTTAGCTGAATTAGCTAGCTTAGCTGAATTAGCTGGCTTAGCTGGCCTAGATGACTATATTAAATTGGCTATTATTACTTCTGATACTGCTGGCGTTATTTAAGTTTATTATATTTATTATTTGACTAATTTAAATAATCCTTCTAATATTAAATTAAGCATTACTAGGCCCTATTAAGCCTCTAAAGCTACTAAATTCGCTGGTCTTGCTGGTCTGGCTGATTGTATTAATATAATTGAATTGGCTGGCCCGGCTGGCTGTTTTGCCGAATTGGCTGGCTTGTTGGCTGGCTTGTTGGCTTAATTGACTTCCTTGGCGCTAGGCAGGGCGTTGAGAGATATTAAAAAAGCTGACTCTATAAAAGGAAGATATTCCTATAAATACTATATATCCTTTATTACTAATCTTATTAGTATAGCTACTAAATTCGCTATTTTTTAAGCTAATCTAATTAATCAAAGAGGCCTATTATAAATCAGGGGTTAAAGGGAAAGAAGGAAAAAAGTGATTGCTAAGAGGCTGGCTGGCTTGCTGGCTAGCTATAAATGCCTAATTAAAGGAATAATATATTAGATTTGGTTATTTAGTTATTAAGGGCTTAATTATAGGCTTAAGGAATTAATAATTTAGTTAATTAGTTAGTTAATAGGATATATTATAAGAGATTGTGGTCTTATTACTAATTTGCCTGGTTTAGTAGTTAAAAATAACCTCGAAATTGAGTTCGGGATATTCGGGGTTTAAATTTTATTAAACCAATGGGTATATAAAAGGAAATAGCAATTGCTATTACTTATTAGGGTAAAGAAAGCTGTTTTTTCGATTAATAATTCTCCTATCTAAGATTGGCTAGCTGGAGGTTAGAAGTGGCCTGTAGCCACACGTGACTGCACACGGCTTGAGTGCTTCTAACACATAACAGTTATAGACTCGCCCTATGGCGAGCAGCGGGTAGGCATTGGAATAGTTATTAATTTACATAAGGAGAAAAGGATTATACTCTATTCCCTTCCTTATCCCTTTCTCTCTATTATATAGTCTCTATTAGGAAATAGATGGGAAATCAACCTGCCATTCCGGACTAGAGCTGGTAGGGGTGGGAACCGATATCGGGAGAACGTCTGGCCGGTTTGATAGAGACCCTTATCCCGATAGGGAAGGCCAGGACCCAAGTCCTGGTTTTTCACGCTAATATTATTAATTATTTTAATTACTCCTTTAAGATATTTAGATTATATAAGATCAGGGTTTAGAAGATCCCTTTTATAATTATAAAAAGGGCCCTATATTTTAATAGTCATATCTATCATAGGGTTATACCAAAGCTATGGCAATATCGCTAATATTATTAGGATATAATTAGAAGGGAACCCTTTAGATAAAGATATTAGATGATAATTAATAGAAGGGCATAAGAAATCGCGATCTTTATAATATAGTTAAATTATTATTATAAGTAAAATAGCCTACTTTATTCTTTTAGCTTTATATATATATATTTTCTGTTTTCTACTTTATTATTTAGAATCTACTTTTTACTTTTTATATATTATTATTAATTATTATATAGGATAAGATAATAGAAGATCACCTACCCCGCCTATCTGGCTAATTACCGCATAGAATAATATATTATTCTACAAAGTATAGTAATAGCCCCCGGTCCATTACAACGACGAACGTCAACATTATAAACCAAAAGTAGCCGTCTTAGCCGTAAAAGTCTTGAGTCCATAATTGACCCAGTCGCAGACCATACGCAATTTCAGCTGCGGCATCAGCGCTGTTCTGTAGTGCCTCAATCAGGTTGTTCGATATAGAGCAATCCCGACTGCTCATCTCATAAACAGAAGGAAAGAAACCCCGGAAGAGGGAACCTATCCCGAGGGGCCTAGTATATCGTGAACCTAGAATGCTAGCGTCAAATCATATATCACGTCAGCGTAAAATCTAGCACATTCATTCCCCGCTTCTATTTGTAGGCGTAGCGACTTGAATTATTCAAAACGACATGGCCGTCAGTCACAATCTAGGGCAGTGGAAGGTTGAATACGATCTTCAATCTTGAAACTAAATAACTTCTTGCCGGTAAACTAGTAATGAAATAAAACTTTTGCTATCATATAAAAAAGGTCATCGTTTTGGCAATACTTGGAACTCCGCGGCCGTCTAAGACGAACAGCATGTAATAGCCGGGCAGCAAAATTCCAGTGTCAGTCGGCAGATCAGCCACATACTGATTAGTACCAGCTGGGCTGAGCGACAGCGGGATCCGCCGCTGGTCGGTATTGACCGAGTGTGTGGAGGTCCCGTATCGAACTAAGGAGGCGCTCGCCACAGGCGCATTTGTGCTGATACTGACTTTGCCATCTTGATGTGTTGCCGATGTGATCGAAGGCCTGCTTGCTTCGCTTCCATCAGTATTTAGGAGATACTGAGGAGTAAAAATTTGGCCATCAAAATGGTTAGTGACGCAGTTACCACAGAGGCCCCCTCCACCGTTAAATACCCGCCCATCTGGGAGAAGGACCGAGATACTGTGGTACACCCGGGCAATAGAGTTCGGTTGCTGCGTATAGAACTGATCCCTATCAGGGTCATAAAGCTCAGGCGTAAGTTGTGCCGTATCGTCTGAAAATGGAACACCATGGCTCTGGCCACCAGTAATAAACACTTTGCCATCCGGTAGAACCACTGATGAGTGGAAGATGCGTCTAGACCACATGCCATTGCTAGCAAACTTTACGTCCACTGCATCATCATCTGGACTACTAATGGTGATGAGGTGGGCGTGAGCGGTGGCCTCGCTGTCTTCATATGAAGGAGCTCCTCCAATAGCGAGGATCTTGCCATTTATCGCATCGAACATTATGGCATTTCCACACATTGAGTCTAAATCAAGTCCGCGGTCTGATCCACGCTGTCCTGCTGACTTGACATTACCATCGCCACTGGCGAAATACCAGTTCATGGCAGTACTTGGCCCCGCTTGGAATATGCTCCCATTTTTCCACCCGAACAGCCATGCGTGATTATCGGCACGATAGATGCCCTGGTTATCGTTTGTCAACATTGGCTCGACCTTGGCACCCGGAAGGCTAGTCCACGTTCCTGTATTAGGGTTATATATTTCACCCGGTTTCATAAATTCACCGCCACTCCAACTCCCACCAATAGTGAAGACGTGTCCATCAGAGCATGTAACTGATGATTGGTACCCTCGTGCGATATTCATGCTCGGGCCCTTAATCCAATCTCCCGTCGTAAAGTCATAGAGTGTAGTCTTCTCAGCACTATTCCCACCAGTAATAACCATTTTGCCGGTACCATCAATCGATAGCCCCGGGCAGAACATATCGTGCTCCGTACTATCCACCAGCCTCGATGTCACAATGCCATCTGCAGGGTCCCATGACGCTGTAAACACACGGTCTTTGGGAGAATTTGTATACTGGTTGAAAGAATAGGCAGACCAGACAAGCACCTTGCCTGTTATCGGATCCACAACAGCAGCGACAGGGACTGTCGGGAAGTTAATCGTTTTACCCCAGCGCCCCTTTCCATCGTACTGCTGCGGCCTGTTGATAGCTTGAAAGATTTTAACATCTGCAACACTTGTCCATGGGTTGCCATTGAACTCGCTTAGCGCCGTCAACCTGAGATATCGCGCTTGCTTCGCTTCGAAGTTTGCATACTTCTCAGTTATATCGCCATGCCAAGTGCCGCTCGCCACAGATTCCCAACTAGATCCATCAGGGCTCACAGAGACGTCGTGCCGTGCAATATAGCCATTTGCACTACCATCTTGCCTAGGTAATGCTGCTAGGCCATTGACACTGTATGTTGAGCCTAAGTCTATAGTTATACTATGTGGCGGCTGAGGCTCTCCAGAGGTAGTATATGAGGTATGCCAGAAGGTGTTGCCATCTCCATCGATGGCATTGCCACATTCATTGCCAGCCTGCTCGCTGTCGCATGTGACTTTCCATCTTGCGCTGTCGATTTGGTTCGCGTCGAGTCGAGGTGCTCCGAAGAGCTCCCTGTCGTTCGGGTTCAGTCCGTAGTGTTGTTTTGCTGCAGCTCGAGGCGGGGGAGCAGCAACGGCTTGTCGCAGGCCATAAAGCAGCAGAGTAAGGGCCGATGTTGATTTCATGCTTAAATACGGACCAATATAGTGCGCCCTACACAAGGAGTCAAGGGATCACAATGGAGAGTGTAGTGGAAAATTGGGAGCGATAAAGGAAGCACGCTTTTCTACTTTATCTACATTCGCTTCATTTACACGCGTTGCATTACTCGGCAAGCGTAGAGAGGGCTAAATTTGTGCAATCGGTGGGTGTACTAACAGTGTCTCAAGGTCGGCATAAAGTGCGGCAGAAGTACGGTTAGGCAGAGAATGGGAAGGCATTAAAAGCGATGGGTTAGGCTATAGCTGAGGCGATCACAATAGCCCATACATGGTGGGTGTCTTAAAGAAAGGTGAAACCAGCCGTGGTATACGAGACTGGCTTCCTGCCTAGATGTTGAGGCGAATTACGTGTTAAGTAGGGAAAAGTGTCTGTTTTGGTGGTAAGCACCATTTTGATGATGCGCCTTCTCATGCGTCGGGGCACGGCACGGGTAAGCATTCTCTAAATCTGAGTAGGAAGACATGGCGACGTGAAGGAGGTGGTCGCGAAGTGTTCAGCCAATCCCACATCCATGCCTCCCTCCATAATTCGCCACAGGGAATGACGGCTCATTCTGAACGCTGCCCTGCCGCTCGTCGCCTTGTTAATCATCAATAGGCGGTAATAGATCTATCTGACCCTCGGTTACTATATAAGCCACGTTAAATAAGAAGACAATACATCCTGTTTTTGGACAGATCGAGGGGCTCCTTTGTGCAATGCTGTGCATGCCGCATGTGTTGAAGGCGGGAATGGTGTAGACTTCCGCGGGACTGTTGCAGTTGCTGTCCCAACCCCCTCCCCCGGCCGGGGAAACATGTAATTGCTTCGTCTCACCCTGAGCTACCACACTTCAAGTACACAGTCGCGTGCTCGAAGGCTCAAGCTTGCTTTCTCGATTCTTCCTTAGCTTTAGCTCGCCTCTGACTGATATCTCTTGCCGCCCGAGACTCCACCATTTAATCCGATTATTCTCCAACAATGGGTTAGTCAGCACTCTAGACCTGCACTGTCGCATTCTAAATGTTGTGGAGGATCTGCGCGATATGGAACGGTTAGGTTGCGATACATAAACATGAGACAGATCCACTTTCACGGGGAAATATTGGCTGCTACATTCCAACGACAGGTGCTCTTTGTAAAAAAAAAAAAAAAAAAAAAAAACAGTGACTCTCTGGATGGCCACGGCTCACACCACACAGTATTGTGGTGAACAGGTATTTTTACCTTTAGCATTCCTACGAATCTCACTCACGTACTCCAGGCTCTGGATGTTGCGGTCCTCCAATCAGTGAAGCACAACCATTCCAAAGCGCTGGATGTTATGTTCCGAGACGCCCTGATCAATATGAGTAAGCTAGAGTTTCTGTCCAGCAAGCACGATTTCAAGCATTTAAACAAATTACTATACTCACTGCGCTCCGAAAGTAGGCATCTGGTCATTCAATCCACAAGTAGTACTCCAGGTTCTGGACGCCCGTTAGAGTAAAAAGACGCCTCCCCTCCCTTGGATTTAGGCTCGTAACCTTCACCATTCGAGGCGCCTTTAACTTTTCAACAAGTGAATAAAGTAGCTGATAGACTAGTAACTGTGCTTGGGGAAAGAGAAGACATGAATCATGGTTGAGCTTACGATTTTTGCAGCGTTATCCGAGGATCGCTATCTCTGGCCGCAGAACTCATGCAGAACATAAAAAGATCTACGAAGGACTAAAATGGCGGCAGGCATTCAACAACAACGCGTCAGAGATTTGGGTGTTCGAAGACGGCACTTACCACCCTCTCCGGTTGCGCCATCATATCGAAGGCCCCACCTGGACATTTTACCAGTGGGTGCCCTACAAACCCTCTGCTATATCGTGGCGCGGCGCTATGCCTGATCTGCCGTCATGCCATTGGGCAATGTCTCACATGCTAGTCGCGGTGTGCTTCTCATAAGATGGAGGTGCCGCTGACCCAAATGTGTCTCCTCGATGAGGCGCGGCATGGGGTAAGCAGAGTTCCAATGGGTCATAAAAAGTTACGTGCAGCTGAAATCTCGAAGTCCGCGATAACACAGCCGAAAATGGGATACCGTGACGGCCCCACCCCTAGAAGCACGACGGACAAAACACGAATGTGGCTCTCAAACGCTCTTTATG